>CAUYQG010096788.1:0-22423 GCA_963574415.1 Tarsius wallacei
TGACTGGTGGAAGTGAGATTGTCACAGCATTCACAGGTCTCTGCTCAGGATGCGATGTTTTTTCTGTGGCTCAATTGGCTGACAGTCCAAGCATCAACTGGGAAACTAAGCAACTTCCTCCACGATGTCCCTAAGTGGTAGGTCATTTTATGTAATTGGAAATTGGTGAGATCATTAGGTTATCTAGTATTTAACCCTTGAATTAACATTTTAGTTCAGGTCCAGTGAGAATTGACTTCCCAAGGTACATCACTGTATATTGTTAGTCAGTGATAAGACAGGATTAGATTATTTAATCATCTTTTTCTCATTTCTGAGATGACTCCTGTCTCCACTACTGGCCAGGTAAGAAAACAAGGCTGTTTTTCTGAGCAAATTCAAGTGGTTTTTAGAGGTAATAAAGATTATATTTGATTTAGGATTGTTCAAGGAAATTCATCATTTAAATGTCTAGACAAATCAAATATTTAAAAATCAAGATGAATAGATGGGCAAAGTACATGAGCAAAAGGAAAATTGTAAATACCTACATAGTCATCTGTATGGGAATAGCCTAAGAAGTAATCTGATGATTTGACGGACTATTTTGCAACTAATAAAAGTGTAGATGTGATGATCTACAAATAAATAGTCTAAAAAAACTGACTAGAGATGGTGGTGGAGTGGCTGTTTTATGCGGTCACCTTTCCATGCCATGCCTAATATTTACATAGGTGTTTTCAGTAAGTTCCCATTTGTTGTAGATTTAAGGGATTAATTTTACATAGAGACAGTTAACTGTATCTCTTTCTGGAATTGATCAGTCAGAAACAATTTATTTTCTGATCTATATACCATATATAGTGGCTATGTTGCTTTTTATTACTTTGGATCTATTCATTAAAACCTAGCTGAAATGAGTGTTGGTAAGGTTTCTGTGAACTGGTAGATGTTACTCTTAGATGCTAGGATCATATGAGCTTAAGTTAAAATCAAAATTGACATCTTAATCAGACAGATTTTTTTTTCCTCTAGGGCCTCTTATGCACCTAAAGCAAGCAGGCAGGAATCCCATCCTTGTCAGTGTAGAAGTTGGACTCGGCTCACAGGCCATAAGGCATAGCAGCAGGCGTGATTTGGAAATGGCAGAAAACTGCTGGGCCACCTGTTCCATCACACGCCTGTTCCCAAAGCACCAAGTTGCCCACAGATGCTGTTGACTGTGTGATGAAGAGCTCGTGCTACTGCCTAGCCGACATCCTCACCAGAGAAGGAAGGAATCTCTGTGCATGAGTGTCTCTGTGTCCTAGTTGGAGGATGACCGACCTTCCAGTTTATGGTTACACGAAGACCCACTTCCGGGGATGCTGTTTTTCTTGCCGTCTGGGCAGCACCTTCTGGACTGTTCACAGCTGAAGGATAGCATGGTAGATGCGTCCCCAACATGCATCCTGATTGTTGGGCCTGTGGGGGCTGACATTGCATATGAGGTTGGAGGCTTGACCAAGGTCCGCATGCCAACAACATCCTCAGTGGGAGGTGCACTCTTGGTGCCCAAAGCCTCCAGCTGGAGGAAGCCGGTGTCTTAATCGTTTGAGACACCACTGTGAAGGTCCCACAGCTCCTGGAACCTCTGCAATACATGAACTTCCTGCCCCACCACATCATGATAAGAATCTTCTGGTTCCTTCCCACCAAGAACTTAGTGGCTCTCAAATATACTGAGAGCAGCAGCTACTTCAAGTTCCTCATTCAGTATTATAACATCAGCCCAGCAGACTCCTTCTGGGTTCAAGATCCCCGCTACTGAGAGGAATCCTGCAGGCAGTGCAAAGTAGTTTTATGTGACACCCGATATGTCCCTGTGCTGGTGGTACCCAAAGTCCTACTACCAGACCCTGCCCTATGGGCCTGGGTATTAGAATTGCTGCCACCAGTGTCAGGAGGTTGTCCCAGGTTGTCAATTGGGGCTGCATTACAAGCACCAGGTTTCTGCCTGCCACAGATTCAACCGTGCACCCCATAAAGGACCTGGGGGTACAGAAACAGATAGCAAGTGCTGAAAGCCAACTGTGTACAACAATAGGCACTGTTTCAGTGCACATAACCCCTGAGTCATCTCTGTCAGAGAAGCTGCACTTACCCTGTCAGGTTGCCATTGCTTAGGCATCTTTAAAATGCTCCACTCCCGAGCTCTGCAGGAAAATCTGTCACCTCATTTATGGTGGCTCCTCCCAGCTGACACAGGGATTGCCCCCAGTTTGATTCCCTTGATTGTTTATAGCCATGCCTGTCTTCCTGAGTCAGACCTCTCCCTGAGGATAGAGACCTGACCCCAGCAGAGTTGCTTAGGAGAGCTCATTGCAGACCCTGAAGGCATCCCCAGTAAGGTTTCATATGTGTTGTGGGTGCTGGCATTGTGCAGGAAATACATGGAGTGAGTCCTTGGAAGAGAGGCAGGACTCTCAGGTGGAAACCATTCTTGCAAGGAAGTGTCAGGACCTTACCCTAGGCTTGCATGCATGATCTGTGAGCATGGTTTTTGTATTTGGAGGTAGACTTCCTGCTTTGTGGTGTTTACAGTGTATATAATGGTTGTTCTTTCATAAGGTTGTGAAAATGCACATTAAACCTGAGTGCCTTCACCTCTCAACTAATGCTTTGGTTCCTCTGTAGAAAACTCAGCTGCAATCCAGTCACAGAGGATGGACAGTAACAGAATGTCCTCATTGTCCCAATGCAGCTGGAATCAAATAGCAGCTATAGTTGTGTGTCTTTTATTGTCTAGTCTGAAATTTGTACATCCTGTATAATATATGAATGTTTTCCAAATAAACTATGAATGTTTCCTGTATAATATTTGAATGTTTCTGAGAAGAAACTCTAAATAGTTAAAGACTAACCTGTTTAAAGGATACCAAATAAAATTTTAACTGGACAAGATGAAAATTAGCATAGAGAGCAGCCCTGTTATATTTTAGCAATCTGTCAAGACTGAGTGTTACATAGTCAGATCATAAAATTCTTGTCTACTTGAATCTTTGTCTCGTTACAATTTTTTTTTAAACTCCAATATAAACATGCATTTTAGTGATCCTCAATATTAGAGACTGTTTTCCTCCTCCTTTGATGTGATTGTTGAACAAAGTTTCTGTGAATCAAGTTGTAGGAATTTACAAAAATCTTTTTGAACTGCAGGGGGAGGAGACGTAAAACGGTTTCTGCCACAAAAGAGAAGTCCCTGCAGTTCACGTGGCAGGTGGCATTTCTGCATCCCTTCTATGACTTTGTGGTGTTTGTGGTACAACTTTACACACTGTTTTTCTTGTTGGGTGAGGTACTTTCTAGGATGTTCTCTCAGCATGTCCACGTGCCATCATCCAGGAGTCACTGGTCATCTGTGCAGGGCGGTAGTCAAGCAGCACTTGGCATGACTGGGAGGTGTAGGGCCCCAGTGAGCTGCCATGTGGGGAGTGCCAAAAATTAGGCAAGGCTGCCTTGTCTTTGGGCACCCACTAGAATGTCTAGTGTCAGCACCAGGCTGCACAGAGCAGAGGCAGATGTCCCAGGAAGGGCACTTTGCTAGGCTAGTCAGATGTGCCCATGTACTCAGGACCCTGAGGAGGCTGAAAGTGACTTTCTTTTCTTCAAGAGTAACTCACCCTGGGTTGCAGTGGAAAATCTGAATCCAGAACCCCTGGGGCTGAAGCTTCCAGGGCTTGTCCACTGTCTCTGACTTGCCTTCAGCTTAGTCTAAGTAGGGCTTGTTGTGGTTCATAATAGAGGGCTTACAGGCAGCTTCCCACACCAGTGTCAGATGTGCCCAGGGTGCATTAGCTCATCGTTACTTGATGTGGCTGTACCTTGGCCCGGGGTGAACAAAAGACCAATAGCACTTGGCTGGCTTTCACAGTCAGCCCCTTCTGATCTTGCGGTCATGTGGGACAGAGTTGTGCCTCTGAAAGACTGAAGAGACCTGAGCAGAGGGCATGG
This sequence comes from Tarsius wallacei, assembly GCA_963574415.1. Lineage (NCBI taxonomy): Eukaryota > Metazoa > Chordata > Mammalia > Primates > Tarsiidae > Tarsius > Tarsius wallacei. The sequence continues at coordinate 3,973 of CAUYQG010096788.1, forward strand.
GCAGTGCCCGTGCCACTTGGTGTGTCATGCCTGGGGCCCTCACATCACTTGCCCTGCTGGGATTGTGGCAGCTCTGGTTCTGTGCCATCTGCAAGGAAGAGGATTGTGGTAGGTGAGATCAGAGACCCCCCCTCCCGGTTCCCCCCCTATACCCACATATCTCTCCCTTGGGAGTAGACTGTCCTCCACTGATCAGGACCCTTGTCTCTGTCTCCTGCTGCAGAGAGTGAAGAAAGGTCACAGACTAGGCGGGTGCCAGGACCCTCTCTTCCTGACCCCTGCCACACCCCTGCCAAGCAGAGGGACAACTTCCTCCTATAGCTCTTACAGGCTCAGCACACCCAGCTTAGTCTTTTCTTTCCACCTGTGCCTTCAAGTCCCTGCTTGATGATCTGAAAGGAAATTCAGCAGGGCCCAATGGCTCATGCCTGTCATCCCAGCATTCTGGGAGGCCAAGGTGAGAGAATTGCCTGAGTCCAGGGCTTTGAGACCAGCCTGAGCAACTGGACGAGACCTTGTCTCTACAATAAATTTTAAAATTACCCAGACTTGTGTCACATACCTGTACTTCCAACTACTTGGAAGGCTGAGGAGAAAGGATTGCCAGATCCCAGCAAAAAGAAACTGTGGTGGCCACAAGCATGCTACTGTACTCCAGCCTGGGTGACAGCAATACTCTGACTCAAAAAAAAAAAAATCCAGAGGTGGCCAAGTGCACCCCCCTCCCCATCTCCATCCTCTCTGGATGGATGAGACCAGAGATTGGGCTAAGACGGGGCCTGTCGAGGCTCTGTCAAAATGTCCCTGGGTGAAACAACCCTAGAGAAGGGTATTGGCAAGGTGCACACCTGTGGCCCTGAGCTCAGTGGTCACCTCCTTTGGAAACCTGAGCCTGACCCCCCCCATCGCCTTGTCCTGCTGGTGCCTTTCAACACACTGTGCACAAACCCACCATGTGGCAGGTACAGTCTGCCCTCTGACCCGGGGTTCAACCATTGTTGGATGGAAAACAGGAAAGAAATGGTGCCTGTGCTGCACATGTACAGGTGTTTTTTCTGGTTTTTATTCTCAAAACAGTGGGCCACCATAGTTGTCCACATAGCATGTGCATGGGGGCAGGTGCTCCGTGGTTAGAGATGACAGCCAGATTCAAAAAGATGTATCAAGTCACTGATAAACTAGAACATTTACATCAGGGGCCTGAGCATCTGTTGGTACCCAGAGCTGCTGTATGTGGAGCTTGAGCACCCACTGTCCTTACCACCCTCTGTGCCTCACATGCCACATAACCTACAGAATGTCACCCCCATTTTTCTGTGAGCAGTAGGCAGGTTGTGGCTACTCTGGCCTTCTCGTAGTTTCCCCAACTATAATGAGAAACCTCAAGTGGGTATACAAGGGCCCAGGAAGACCTTTTCCTCTGGCTACTGCTAGTCCCACAGGCACATTTTGGGCCAGGGATACTCCATGGCAGCTGCGGGGGTCACTGAATTGTGGTCAGGCATCATGTGTAATTCAGGAGACCCTGGCAGCAGGCCTGGTTGCAGAATGATGCTGGGGTTCCTCCCTCGCTTTGTCCAGTCTGCCCTGTAACTGGGACATGCCTGTGCCTTCTGCCAGCCCTGCTGGACATGAGTTTTCCCAAGCATTCACAGTTTCACCTGCTGTCATTCTCCTCCATTCACAGCCTGCTTCAAAAATGTGAAGCCTAGGTTGGCGTGGTGACTGACGCCTGACAACCCAGCACTTTGAGAGGCCAAGACAAGAGGATTGCTTGAGTCCAGGAGTTTGAGATAAGCCTAAGCAACAAAGCAAGACCGTGCCTATACAAACACTATACATGGTGGCATGCCCCTGTAATCCCAGCTACTTGGGAGGCTGAAGTGGAAGGATCACCTGAGACCAGGAGTTCAAGCCTGCCATGGTTGTGCCACTGCTCTTCAGCCTGGGCAACACAATGAGACCCTGACTCAAAAATTAAAACAAAGCCAAGCAAGCCGGGAATACACCTTTTCTATATACAGTGCTGACCACACCCACAAGAGCAATGTCCTCTCGCTGGACGTCAGACACTCTGCCATGATCAAGTGCATTTCTTACTGCAGTGCTTAGCACTTGGGGAATCTGTTTCCATCCATTTTTGGGGGGGATAAAATGAGCTCCTGTTGTAACCTATGTCAGTGTGTGATAGCAACTTTGTGGGGAACATGCAGTCCCTTCAGCTGATGAGCACGTCATTCGCAAGTGTGTAGCCATCGTTGGTGTCTGCACAACCTCACGAGGAGAGCAAACGTTGTGGTTATGCATGCTTGGATGGCACCCAGGGTATTTATAACAAACTTGTCTTAAGCAAACCAAAAATGGGGTGCCACTCTTGCAGGCAGCTGGCCTAAGCTCAGTATTATTTTAGGGAAGCAGAGGCAACACAAGAGGAAGTGGAGAAGGAAGAGGAGAACTTGAATGGGGGCAGAGATGGCCATCCCTCATGCAGTGATGACCCTGTAGAGGTGATGTTCCTTTAAAAGTAAAACAAAACTTTTTATCCTGGTCGCAGAGGTCCCTGTTCATGTGAGATGGTAGAAAACAGGCCTCAAGACAAACTCGCTTTGGAACCCCTATATCACATTCTTTACTCTGTTGTCCAGAATGCAGTGCAGTGACACAATCATGGCAACCACAGCCTCAATATGCTGAATTCAGGTGATCCTTCTGCCTTAGCCTTCCAAGGAGCTGGGATTACAGGTGCACAGCACCACGCCTGGCTAAGTTTTTGATTTATTGTCTCACTGTTGTTCCAAGGTGGATCTTGAACTCCTGGGCTCAGACAATCCTCTTGTTTTGACCTCCTCAAGTGCTGGGATTACAGGTGTGAGTCACTGAGCATAGCCTGATTACTTTTTATAATTTTAAAATGGAGAGTGAAATGATTAACGTTATGAGTTACCAAAAGGTTCTCACTTAAAAACAATTTTTTTAAAAGAGAAAATAAAAGCAGTCCAGTTACCATGGCTCTTACCTATAATTCCAGCACCTTGGGAGGCTGGGGTGGGAGAATTTCTTGAGAATAAGGGTTCAAGACTAGCCTGGCAACACAATGAGACCCACACTTCTACTGAGAAAAAAAAAAGAAATTAGACAAAAGAGAATACAAAAAAGACAGAAAGAATCAATATCATGATCTTAGGAGGTAAAGTAAATCTAAAGTGAAGCCAATTGTTGAAAGGAATACCGAGAAACCTTACATTTGGGTTATATTTTGCATTTTTTTGCATGCAAAGCTATTTTTTTCTGATCCAATTACAGGCTAAGTTTACAGTAAAAACTCTCTGTAGTGTATGCATTCAGTGTGTACACATAATATACAACTGGGCTGAACAGGGGAGACCTGGATGGGGCAAGGATACATCCTAGCTAGTTCCCAAAACAGACAACCAAAACACAACAAACAGAAAAGCACATTACACCAAAGGGATACAGTAAGTCACCTATATATGAAACTTCAAGTTATGAACTTTAATGATGCACACCTGCATTTTTTAATGTATTATTTCACTCAAGCTGGGGTCAGCATAGACTGTCAAATACATACAGTTCTACATAGTTGATCATGTTAGTTGGGTACCTAAGCTGATTTTATTGGACTTACAACAAATTTGACTTAGAAACATCCTCTCAGAAGATAACTCATTTGTATGTTGGGGACTTCCTGTACCACTATGGCAGGCAGGCAATGTGTTCAGTGTAAGAGGCAGTTCAAGATGCTTATATGCATGCCTTGCCTCTTTCTACAAAGTACCAGTCAAATTCTCTTACAGAGTTACAACACACTTAATAGAAACAGGAAAGTATCTCTCAAAATGCAGAGAAAGCATTTTTCATAAAATGTCTTTCCTACTTTAGTTAGAATCTTAGTAAGCTGCCACTCTCTAAATCCAATTTTATAATAGAGGCAATTGAGCAAGCATGCTGTATATTGTGTATACCTTAAAGACAATAGATATACTGTACTATTTCGTTATAAACTTTAGTTGACAAATAACTTTTGGAGTTTTCAGTTTATATTTTTAAAGCAAATCCATGACAGAAGGTTAAGATACAATCTTGAATGATAATCAAGTCTCACTAAAGACCTTGCAGTTTACCTTCTGTTTGCAGATGTGAAGTGATTTGGGAAAAAAAAAAAAACAAAAAACATTCTAGTTATGTGAATTTACAATAGGAAAATGGTTATTGGAATTTAAATTGTAAGAACAGTTTAAATCAATGTATTGTGTTTCCAGTCCTGGGAAGGCTGCTCAACTGCCATGGCCCAGAAGCCAAGGAAGGAGGTATATACCTGGGAAGCAACTAACATCAAGGTCATGGGCTCTGTTACCCAGAAAACCCATTCTCTTTGTACAAGTCATACCACCTGCCTCATTCAGGCTGCAAGCCTGGCTTCCAGATTTCCAGTGCAGCATGTGGAATAAGCTCAAGAAGATCTTTCTTCTGACAGGTGACAGGACACAAATAAATCTTCTCAGCACAAATCTGCCCAGCTAACACACCACGTCTGGACAGATCTGCCGATTTCTTCTGTTATCATGAGTTCAGCAGATGGCAGGGATGACTAATTGTTTAGGAATAACACTTAGAGAAATGAAGCTATTCTTTTGAAATTTGATTTTCATTTAGAATATGGAATGAGCCACCATCTTTCCTCACCTCCAAATCAGAGTGACACCAAAAGAAGTAAGGTGGTGACTATGGGCCCTTAGTTTCTCCTGTTCTTGAGGGAAAGGATCTCATCAGCCAGCATGCTCTACACCCAAACACCCTACAGCAGCCAAGGTCTCCCTCCCCCTTTCCCATCCCAGTTGTATTCTAGAAGAGGACAGAGCTCTTCCAGGGAAGTGCCACTCCCTCAGGGAATCCATTAAGCTATTGGAGGTGATGTCTTAGGACCCTGGAGCCTTGGCAGCTCCCTGCAGAGTTGATACATGGGGACACACCACAGAGTCTGTAGGGATAGCCACTCACTGCATTCTTGGCCTCACATCTGGGGAACTGTGATACTAAAGAGTTTTTACAGAATCAGCCCATCTTCTCAGAACCTTTCCTGCTTGGGTCCTTTTGCTATGGAATGCTACTGTGTCTGCCTCAGCACCAATCTTTGTTGCTTCAAAATCTCCCATAAAAATGGTTGCTGTCTTCTTTTTGAAGACTGTTTTCTACAATACTTGACTGTAAATATTTCTTTATTTTTATTTGAGCCAAGGTCTTGCTCTGTCACTCAGGCTTAGAGCACAGTGGCCTAATTATGGCTCACTTATAAACTCAAGCTAGTGGGCTCAATCTAGTCTCCATCCTCAGCCTCTCAAGTAGCTGGGACTATAGGTGCATGCCACCACAACCAACTAATTTTAGTAGAGATGCTGTCAGGACAGGATGTCTCCTCTGTTGCCCATGCAGGTTTTGAACTCCTGCTCTCACGTGATCCTTCCACCTTGGTATCCCAAATTGTTGGGATGCATATATGCAAGTCAAGATTTTTCTTTTTTAAATAAACAAGAAGGAGATGGGGGATGACAGCCGAGCCAGTAAAATTATGCCAGTCCCTATGTGAGTGATTTTTTGGAGAGCGTGTGTATGTATTCAATTGTTTTTGCATTGGTTTCTGCTTTGCATCATCATATAGAGTGGTAGTGGGGAGAGGGTCTCAGAGAACACATACTACAAAAAGTGAACACTGTAATTTGCAAGTGGCATCTAATTCCTAGTTCCCCATCCCCCACATTATTCAAATTTAGAAAACTACAGGAGATAGCAAAACTTCCCATCTACCATCCTATTTCATAATAGAACAAATCTAGAACCCAGATCAGGGAAGAATAGAGGTCTGAGCAAATGTCAGAAGGGAAAGCTTCTCCCAATGACACTGAATAACAGAACTAAAGAGAAAAACAAGAGATCTGTCACAGATGAGGAAAAGCCAAAGGAAGACCTCAGGAAATTTCAAGTGTACCAAAGACAAAACTCCTGAAAAATCAGACCTTGGTGCCCAAACAATGGAAGTCATCAAAGACTGTCCCCAGAATATGACAGGAATTACACAATGGTCAGAAAAAGTGAATAGGACTCAAGAAAGACAAGATGCAACACTGAAAGAATATGTAGCAGAGATTTTGGCAATAAAAAATTTCATCCAGGAAATAAATAACAAGGTGACAAGCATGGAAAGAAGAATTAATGTAGCTGAAGAAAGAATCTCAGAACTGGAAGACCAGAACATGGAATTAATCTGATCTGTAAAAAACATAGAAAGAAGACTCAGAAAGAAAGAACAAAGACCACAAAAGATGTGAAATTATAGCAAGAGGCAGAACCTACACCTGACTGGTATCCCAGAAGAAGAAAGGGAAATGGAGAACAACTTGGAGCAAGTATCACAGGAGGTAATCCAAGAAAATGTTCTCCATCTCACCAGAGATGTGACCAACCAAGCACAAGAGATACAAAGAACCCCCAAAAGACATCAAATGAGAAAACCAATCCCTAGACACATAGTAATTCACCTATACAAATTAGGCACAAAAGAAAAAATCCTAAAGGCAGCAAGAGAGAAAAGTCAGACTACATACCGGGTAAACTAATCAGAATAACAGCAGACCTATCAGCAGAAACACTACAAGCAAGAAGGGACTGGAGCCTATATTCAAAGTCCTAAAAGATAAACAATTTAAACTAAGAATTTCTTATCCAGCCAAGCTCAGTTTTATCAGTAATGGAGAATTAAAATCCTTCCCAGACAGCCAATCCCCAAGACATTATGGAGCTTCCAGACCAGCACTACAGGAGACACTTAAAATGTATTAAGTAGAGAAGAAAGAAGAAAAAGATTGACTGCACATTCCCCAAGAGAACAGCAGAGCACAGAATCAACAGAGAATACAGCGCAACAATAAACTTGAAAACACACACATACGTTAAATCCAAAGCCAAAAGAAAACAAGCAAAGGAAATACTCATGACAGGGAAAAACAATAATATTTCAATAATCAGCCTGAATGTGAATGGACAAAATGTACCACTGAAAAGACACAGAATGGCGGATGGGATAAGAAACCATGACCCAAATATTTGATGCACCCAGGAAACTCATCTCACTTCAAGGGACACACACAGACTCAAAGTTAGAGGCTGGAAAATGAGATTCCAGGTAAATTGATCACAAAAGAAGGCAGGAGTTGCAATCTTCATATTAGACAAAACAACCGTTAAGCTATCAAAATTTTAAAAAATACAAAAGGACACTCCATATGATAAAAAGTTCAATCCATAAACAAGAAATATCCATCCTAAACATATATGCACCCAACACAGGAGCAACAGCATTTATAAAACAACTACTAAGTAAATTTAAAAAAAATTGACTCGAACACTATTAGAGCAGGAGACTTGAATACCCCACTGACAGCCCTAGATAGATCATTGAGGCAAAAAAATCAACAAGAAGATCCAGAACCTAAACCTGACACTTGACCAAATGGACTTAATAGATACCTACAGATCATTCCACCCAACAACCACAGAATATACATCCTACTCATCACCACATGGAACATACTCCAAGATTGATCACACCCTTGGCCATAAATCAAGCATAAACAAATTCCATAAAGTTTAAATCTTGCCATGCACACTCTCAAACCACAGTGAAATAAAAATAAATATCAACGTCAACAACATTTCCCCAAGCCCACAAAGACATGGACACTAAATAGCATGATGCTGAACAACTACTGGGTCAACACTGAAATCAAAGTAGTAATTGAAAGATTCCTGGGAAAAAAATGAAAATGAAGAAAAAACTTACGAAAACCTCTGGAATGAAAGCGGTTCTCAGAGTGGAATTTATATTTCTCCGAGCACACATCAAGAAAACGGAAAGATCAGAAGTTGAGAGCCTAACAAATTACCTAAGGGAGCTAGAAAGAGAAGACCACCAACATCCCAACTTTAGCAGAAGAATCCAAATCACAAAAATAAGAGTCCAAATACAAGGCACAGAAGACAAAAATGTCATAGAAACCATCACCAAAACAAAAAAGCTGGTTCTTTGAAAGAATTAACAAGATTAATGGGCTCCTAGGCAGAATGACCAAGAAAAAGAGAGAAAAAGCCCAAATAAACACAATCAGAAATACAAAAGATCAAACCACAACTGAAACCTGAAGAAATACAAAAGATTATCAGAGATTACTATGTACACCTATATGGATACAAACTTGATAACCTAAATGAAATAGAGGTCTTTCTGACATCATACAATCTCCCCAGGATGAAACAAGAAGATAATGAGACACTAAAAAGACCAATAACAACCCAGGAAATTGACTCTGTCATATGAAAACTACCTACCAAAAAAAAAGCCCTGGACCAAATGGCTTTCCAGCAGAATTCTATAAAACATACAAGGAGGAGCTGATACCATGAAAGTATTCCAGACAATTGAGAAAGATGGAATTCTCCCCAAATTATTTTATGAAGCCAACATCACACTGATACCCAAAATTGAGTAAAGAACCAACCAAAAAAGAAAACTACAGGCCACTATCCCTTATAAACATAGATGCAAAAATCCTCAGCAGATTCTAACAAATCGGATCCAAAAACACATCTCAAAAATCATCCACCATGACCAGGTAGACTTAATCCCTAGGATGCAGAGCTGGTTCAACATTCCCCAAACCATAAATGTCATTAAATATATCAACAGATGTAAAAGCAAGAACCACATGATTATCTCATTAGATGCAGAAAAAGCTTTTGATAAAATCCAGCATCACTTTTTGATAAAAACCCTCAAACACCTAGATATAGAAGGATCATACCTCAAAATAGTAAGTGCCGTCTACAATAAACCCACAGCTAACACACTGCTAAATGGACAGAATCTGGAAACATTTCCCCTGAAAACTGGAACAAGACAAGGCTGCCCACTCTCACCCCTCTTGTTCAATATTATGTTGGAACTCCTAGCTGTGGCAATTAGAAAAGAGAAGAAAATCAGGTGTATCCAAACAGGAAAAGAGGAAGTCAAATTAACCCTCTTTGCTCATGATATGATCCTATACCTTGAAAATCCAAGAGAATCTGTCAAAAACCTGCTTGCACTGATAAAGGACTTTGGCAAAGTCTCAGGGTATAAAATACATGTGCAAAAAACAGTTGCAGCCCTATACATCAAAAACAAGCAGGCAGAGACTCCAATAAAAAGCACAATCCCATTCACAATAGCCACAAAAAAAATGAAATACCTTGGCATCTTCCTAACCAGAGGAGTGAAAGACCTTTATAATGAGAACTACAAAATGCTGCTCAAAGAAATCCAAGAGGACACAAACAAATGGAAAAATATTCCATGCTCATGGATAGAAAGAACCAACATTGTTAAAATGTCCATCTTACCAAAGGCAATCTACAGATTCAATGCAATACCCATTAAGTTACCAACATCATTCTTCTCAGACCTGGAAAGGACAATACATAAATTCATACTGAAACATAAACGACCACGAATAGCCAGAACAATCCTTAGCAAAAGAAACAAAGCAGGAGGTATCACACTTCTAGACTTCAAACTTTACTATAAGGCTACAGTAATCAAAACAGCCTGGTATTGGTACAAAAACAGGCACATAGACCGATGGAACAGGATAGAGATTCCAGAAGCAAAGCCTCAATTCCTAAACCAAGTCATCTTTGACAAAGCCTCCAACAACAACCACTGGGGAGAGGAGAACTCATTCAGTAAATGGTGCTGGGAAAACTGACTGACCACATGCAGAAGATTAAAACAGGACCCCTACCTATTACCATACACAAAAATTAACTCTAAATGAACCAAAGACCTAAATGTAAAAACTCAAACTATAAGAATCTTAGAAAATGGAGGGGACAGCTTTATGGAAATTGCAACTGGCAACTAATTCGTATTCAGAACACTAAAGTCCAATACCTTAAGAAATAAAATAAACAAGTGGGATCTCATCAAACTAACAAGTTTCTGCAAAGCAAAATAAACCATCAAGAGAGCAGGGAGACAGCCCACAGAATGGGAAGAAATATTTGCAAACTGTTTATCTGCCAAAGGCCTAACATCTAGGCTCTACAATAAACTCAAATGCGCCGAAAGGAAAAAAACAAACAGCCCTTTAAAAAAGTGGGCAAAAGACATGAATAGACACTTCTCAGAAGAAGATATACGGACAGACAACAGACACATGAAAAAGTTCTCAGCCTCACTCACCATCAGAGAAATGCAAATCAAAACCACATTGAGATACCACCTAACCCCATTAAGAATTTCCATCATTAATAAAACAAACAACAGATGTTGGCAAGGATGTGGAGAAAAAGGAACACTTCTACACTGCTGGTGGGAATGCAAACTAGTTCAACCTCTTTGGAAGACAGTGTGACGATTTCTGAAAGAACTAGAAATTGACCTTCCATATGACCAATCAATTCCCCTATTGGAATATACCCAGAGGAACTCAAATCATTTCACAAAAAAGAGACCTGCACACATGTGTGTTGCAGCTCTAGTCACATGAGCAAAAACATGGAACCATGTTGCCCATCTAAGCTGGACTGGATAAAGAAAATATGGTACATATACACAATGGATTATTATGCAGCCATAAAGGAGGACAAATATATGGACTTCGTAGCAACTTGAATGAATTTGGAGTCTATCATACTCAGTGATCTATCAAGGAAACAAAGAACAGAGTACCATATGTTCTCACTCATAAGTGGGCCTTGTACAATTATAATACTATAAGAAAATGTTTGGCAGTAATGAGAAACTGTCAGGGGATGGGGGATGGGATTGGCAGTTGAGAGAAACTGCTAGGGGAGGGAGGGGCTTACCTCATCAACAAGGGTACCTGCATAATCAATGTTTGTATACCTAACCCTGAATTGTACCCCACATCTTTCTAATTAAAAAAAGAGAAAAAAATAAACAAACAAGAAAACATACTCATTAACTGAAAGAAGCTACAGGTCTTTCTAATCTACATTTTGGCAAGTTAGTGGCCACAAGCTCCTGCAGAAAGACTTTATTTCTTGAGGTCTATTGTAGGCATTAAAACCTTAGCAGCAGAGGCTGACTGGAACCGGAGGCCACTACAGCAAGCACAAAGCGAACTCAGGACAGGCAGTCTAATCTGGTGATCCAGCTTGGCAACATAGAAAGAGACTGTCTCTACAGCCTAAACCTCCTTGCTCAGGTGATGATTCCCACTGAAGCATCTCGGGCAGCTGGGACTACAGGCATGCACCACCATACCTGGCTATTTTTTAAATTTTTTGTTGAGATGAGGTCTTGCTATATTGTCTAGGTTGGTCTCAAACTCCTAGGCTTAAGCCAGTCTCTCACTTCAGCCTCCCAAAATCCTGAGGTGACAGGTGTGAGCCACTGCGCCTGGCCTTCTACAAAAAAATTGAAAAGTAAACATTTAGCTGATGTGGCAACACACACCTGTAGCCCCAACTACATGAAAGATTGAGGCAGAGGTCACTTGGGCCCAGGAGTTGAGGCTGCAGTGAACTACAATTTCCCATTGCATTCCAGCCTGGACAACAGAGCAAAAACCCTATCTCAAATGGATAAAGAAATCAATCTGGCAAGAAAACCCTAGACGTGGTATGATTCTGTTTAGCAACCTTGGTCGAACCATTTTACTTCTCTAAGCTTCCAACATCCCGCTGAGTAGCTGGGTGCCCAAGCCCACTACTGAAGATTGCCTGAGCTTTGGAATAGATATGGGTGGCAAAGCTCACAACTGGCAGGGACTCGGCCTTGACCTGGGGTGGTGGCATCTTTCAGGCTCACCTGGGCAGTGCACTGGTCCACGCAGAGCTGCAGGTACACCTCCTCTTCCATGGGTGAAGTTCTCGCTGCGGGGGACCTGGGGGTGAGCAGGGGGGGAACACCCTTTCCAGCACTTAGCTGCCGGAGGCCCTGGATACTGAAGCCCTTTATGAGCGCAGCCAGGTGGCCCATTCACGCCCCGCCCATGCTCTGCAGGCTGTGCAGATAGGCTGGGGGTGGGCAGGTGAGGGCCATCCCTGGGTGGCCACACCGGGAAGCACCTGGGCTGGTTTTTCTTCCTGCAAATTCCATCTTTGCTTCCCGAAGGAGAGAAGGTCTCCAAGAAAGTTGCATGAAAGTGAGCAGAGGGACAGTGAAAAAATAGGAATTCACATTTTAAAAATTTATTGTTATTCTTTACTTGGGGAGCAGAGCTCACTCTGTTGTCCTGGCTGGTCTTGAACACCTGTCCTCAAGCATCCCTCAAATCCTCAGCCTCCCAAAGTACTGGGATTATATGAGTGAGTCCTGCCCTACCAGGATTTTTTTTTAAGGGAATTTTTTCCTCTTTTTCTGAGCAGAGAAAGTGGAATTGGAGGCACCTTATCCAGTCAGGTGTAGTATTTTTATGTTATCATTACATCTCACTTTCAAATGCCAGGTGTTTTTTTCTTCCTCCTCCCAGGTGTTTTTCATTCATCACAGATAATTCCATCTAAACCACATACAAAACAGTGTATGGGATGAGGCAACCCATGAAGATAAAGCAAAACCAAATATTCAGAGAGGTTTTCTCTTGCTTGAAAACATTTTAATTTTGTTAATTTATTTTTTATTGCTGCAAAGATGGGCTCTCACTCTGTTGCCCAGACTGGTCTCAATCTCTGGGCCCAAGCAGTAATCCTACCTCAACTACAGGCATGCTGAGACTGCAGGCATGAGCCACCATGCCTTGGCGTGTACTTTAACTTTGAATGCCATGGCTTTCCTAAGAGCTTAACTGTGCAGAATGGTCCAGAACAGGACTTGCAGATGGCTGCTTCTCTTACACTTTGAATGCTAGAGATTTCAAAATGTACATGGATACACAAGTGTAAAATATGGCTTTTCCACTAGAGTATACTCCCTGACAGTAAGGATGCTGATTACTCATTTGTTGTCTCTGCACCAAGTTCAGCTGCTCAGTGAAAGTTGATGAGGGAGTGGCCCTCAGAATGGAGCAGAGAAGCACCCAGATGTCTCTACTCTGTCACACAGAAATCTTACAGATTTTCTCATCAAGGCCTGGCTTGGTGGCTCACGCCCGAAATCTCAGCACTTTTTGAAGGCCAAGGTGTGAGGATCATTTGTGGCCAGGAATTAATGACCAGCCTGGGCAACATGGTGACAGCCCATCTCTACAAAAAATAAAAATAAAAAATTAGCTGGACATGGTAGAATGTGCCTGTAATCCCGGCTAGTTGGGAGGCAGAAGCAGGAGGCTCACTTGAGCCTAGGAGGAAACATGATCAGGTCATTGTACTCCAGCCTGGGTGACAGAGTAAGACTGTGTCTGAAAATATTAATAATAATATAATAATAAGTCAAAAATAAAGGAGACATTTTGATGAAGTTGAAATTTCATACAATGCTTACAGTGGTATACAATTGAATCTAAAGTTTTATGTTAAATGAGGTAGCCTACAGCACCTGCCTGGCAGCTCAAGAAATAACAACTCTTCATTTTTCAATTAGGTTGTTATAGGCTGAATTGTGTCCCCCAAATTCATATATTGAAGCCCTAATTCAATCTGGCTGTTACCCTTATAAGAAAAGTCAGACATATAAAGAGATTCCAGGGATGTCCACACACAGAGAAAAGAGTCATATGAGGACACAGAAAATAGGTGGCCACCTGCAAGAAAAGGGGAGAGACTTCAGGAGACACCAAACCTTTTGACATCTCCAGAACTGTGAAAAATTTAATTTCTTTGTTGTTATTGTTGTTGTTGTTGTTGTTGCTGTTGTTGTTGTTGAGTCAGATTCTCACTCTGTTGCCCATGCTGGAGTGCATTGACATGCTCATGGCCACCACAGTCTCAACCTACTGGGCTCAGGAGATCCTTCTGCCTCAGCCCCCCAAGTAGCTGGAACTACAGGTGTATGCCACCAGGCCCAGACAATTTTTTGATTTGTTGTAGAGATGAGGTCTCACCATGTTGCTCAGGCTGGTCTCGAACCCCTGGGCTCAGGCAATTCTTTAGCCTCTACCTCCCAAAGTGCTGGGATTATAGGCCTGAGACACTGTGCTCCATTGAGAGAATGCATTTTTGTTGTTTAAGCCACGCAGTTTGTATATTTTGTTATGGCAGCCCAAGCAGACTACGAATATAAGGTGTCTCATTATGGGAGGTAGGTAGAATGCTGAGATGGCTCCCTCAGCCCCTTTCTCTGGTGTATACAGACCCTCTCCCAGTTATTCAAACACTAACCTAGGTGCTGCTTTGAAAGGACCTTGCAGATATGATTAAGGTCCCAAATCAGTTGACATTAAGAGAGAGAGATTATCCTGGGGAAGTCTGACCTAATGAGGTGAACTCTCAAAAGGAGCAGGCTCTTCTTTGGTAGGAAGAGTCAGAGTCTGAGAAGGAATTGTGGGGAGAGGAATGCTTCACTGCTTGCTATGAAGATGAATGAGTCTGTTTTGCAAGGAAGGCATGTAGCCTCCAGGAGCTGTGAGAATGACCCACATTTGGCAGCCAGAAAGAAAATAGGGAACGCGTTTCTACAGCTGCAAGGAGCTGAATTTAGCCATCAGTAATGAGAAAACTTGGAAATAGATTATTCCCAGGGCTTCTAGAAAGGAGTTAAACCAGGCAAATAGCTTGAAATTTTGTCTTAGGAAGACCCTGAGCAGAGAACCGTTTGTGCTGTGTCCAGAGAACTGAGCTTATAAATTGTCTTTTTGAAGTTCGAGATTGTAGTGAGTTGTGATTGTGCCACTTCATTCCAGTCTGGGTGACAGAGTAAAATAAACAACTCCTGGCTCAAATAAATAAGTAAATAAATGAATAAATAAATAAATAGGTGTTACAAGTTGCTAAATTTGTGGTAGTTTGTGGTAGTTTGTGACTTTTCAATAGGAAGTGAATATATCAAAATCATAAATATTTGGCTTGGTGCAGTGTCTCATGCCTGTTTCCCAGCACTTCGGGAGGCCAAGGTGAGAGGATTGCTTAAGCCTAGGTGTTCAAGACCAGCCTGGTCAACATATGAAAAAATAAAAATACTAACCAGGGCTTGTGGCCCATGCCAGTTGTTCCAGATACTTGGGAGACTGAAGTGGGAGGATCGCTTAAGTCCAGGAGTTTGAGGCTACAGTGAGCCATAAGCACATTTGAATAAAAGGTGCAAGAGTGTTCCTTTCACTATTTTTATTTTTGTGACTTTTTGTAAGTTTGATATTGTTTCCAAATAAAAGTTTTCAAACTTAAATATTATTCACTGCTTTCTGTGGGTGCTGTAGTTGTTTTGGTGATAATTTTTTATTCAAAATCTTAAATTGTTCTGGTGCTGGGAATGAAGATTGATGTGCTTTGGCTGAATAGCAGTTCATTGCAAGCATTGATTCAACTCTTACTACGTGTCACCCACTGTTCTAAGTGCTTCACATATATGAACTCATTTAAATGTCATAACCACTAGTGTGGTGAGTACCCTTTTTATCCTCATTTTCCAATTGAGGATACTGAGAAGGATTAAGTCACCTGTCTCAGAGCGCATGACTATTGATCGAGCCCTATTCTGTGTGTTGTTCCACATCAAATGTCAACTGACAGCATTTGAAGTTAGTAGTTTCTTTTTATTTGAACTGTGGTTATCTGTTTTGATTCTGACTCTTTTTTTTTTTTTTGCTTTGAAATATATATATAGTGAGAGTCTCATTGTGTTGTCCAGGAAGGAGTGCAGTGGAATGCTCATGGTCACCACAGCCTCAACCTGCTGGGCCTAGAGATCCTTCCACCACGGCATCCCAAGTAGCTGAGACTACAGGGGCATGCCTCTATACCCAGCTAATTTTTTTTATTTTTCTTTTTTATAGTGACAAATTCTTGCTATTTTCCCAGGCTGGTCTCTAAGTTTTGGGCTCAAGCAATCTTTTTGCTTTGACCTCCTTAAAGCACTGGGATTACAGGTGTGAACCACTGTGCCTGGCCAATTTATAATATTTTATACTTTGGCAAAAAAAGAAAAACAAGAAAGACCTTATTCAATTCATTCTTAATTTGTAAAGATTAAATGAGTTAAATTGTAGTACGTGTAAGCCTGTGAAGTATTGCTATTACTATCTTTAAGAGAATAATGTTAAGACATAGGTGTTCACATTAATGGGAAGGTCACCTTTATGGAAAATATGGCTTTAGCACTTATTTTAAGAGAATCTGTCCCTCAATGCAGAAAATATTGAAATTAGTTCACATCCCACACTCAATACAATTTATGTGTAACTACTTAAGAGTTGACTTACTTTTGAATATTTTGTAGACATTTAATCAAATGTACTAATTTCCATTTTGGAGTTTTAAAAAAAATTGAGCAAATAGATTTTTTCAGCTCTCAAATAATTGTATTGTCCCTTGTTGATGTCCTAGGCCCTGGGCACTGGGCCTCAACCTCAGAAATGTGGTCACCTTCCCCCCACCATGCTGAAGCCAGAAATTCTGCTGTAGGAAAAAGTCTGGTGGAAATGGAATGTTGAGGAGTGTAGAGAAGCACGACTTTTCTAAAGGTCCCCCTTCCTCTCCATTTGGGACTCTCTTGAGGGTTGGAGTGCAAAGAGTTTTGGGGGGAGCACAGAGAGGAGCATGTGTTTCCTAAATGCTAACAAAAAGGACTGCTGTTTCTCCACAGCAGAAGCCCAGAGGGCATTTCTATCCATGGATGGGATGAGTGACTGTCAGTCCACGTGGATACATCTGTGTGCTTTATATAAGGAGGTCAGGAGCGTTGATAGAGGTTACATGGGAAGCAATTGTGCTACCTAGGAAAAGACTGAAAGGCAAGAATTTCCCTGAATGTGATTGGGTTCTTGAGGCCATGTTAGTAGGGGGCACTTTTTAGTGGGGCACTTTTGCCAGGGGCAGCCTTCTCCTTCTCTTAGGAGCTGTGGACCTTGATGGTGATGAATCAATTTCTACCATGAGCTGTCAGTTTTCAGACAGGAATTTTGCACACAACAATATGGAGGTGAATCTGAGCACTTCACAGAGGCTTTTGCTAGATGTAATTTGATTTTGTCTTTTCAGCCATCATTTGAAATAAAAATAACCAGCAGTAATTCACTCTCCCCTTTGGTGGTTATGTGCAGTATAAAACTTCAGCATCTGGAAAGGAGCCTGCATGATGGCTTGGTCAGGAGATGCTGAAACCCTGCACACACAACCTTCTTGGTCTCCACCATCTTGGCTTGCCAGGTTATAGTCTTGAATCCTAATGAAATAGCTTTCCATCACAGGGGGTACTGTTCACTGGGCTTTAAAAATACATGATGCAGCCAGGCTCGGTGGCTCAGCCTGTAATTCTGCGCTTTGGGAGGCTAAGGTGAGTGGATTGCCTGAGCCTGTGGGTTCGAGACCCACCTGGGCAAGTTGGCGAGACTTCATCTCTACAATAAATCAAAAAATTAGCCAGGCGTGGTAGCGCGCGCCTGTAGTTCCAGCTACTTGGAAGGCTGAGGCGGAAGGATTGCCGGAGCCCAGCAGGTCAAGGCTGTGGTGGCCGGGAGCGGCCACTGCACTCCAGTCTGGGTGACAGAGTGAGACTCCAACTTAAAAAAACCCCACAAAAAATAAAATAAAATAAAATAAATAAAAAATAAATAAAAATACATGATGTGTTTAAAGTTTCACAGGAAAAATGGCTTAATTCCTTGTAAAATTAAAGACAAGGATTAAAATGTCACAAGTTCCCTTTTGCTTTTGACTAATCCCTAGTATTTTATTTCTGTTTGAACAGCTCCCATCAGAGAGTTTCTACAGTAAACAATGCAATATTTTGTAAAGCATATTATAACTGGGAAGTGTTACTTATAAGCATCGTTTTGGCAGTGGTTATATGGAAACAGAACCAAAACAGTCAGCACTACTTCTGGGCAGAAGAGAGCACACCTGGGAAAGTTTAACCCCAGACAGTGGCTAGCTGGCCCTACACTGCGCCCCATGCATGACAGCACAGGCAGATTTGGTTTTATAATATTAATTTGGGAAAATATAGATGCTGATTTCTGCTTCTTTTAACTGAAGTCCACTTTGTACACACCTTGCTAAAAATGGATATTTGAGCCAGGCTCGGTGGCTCAGCCTGTAATCCCGCGCCATGGGAGGCTGAGGTGAGTGGATTGCCTGAGCCCGCGGGTTTGAGACCCACCTGGGCAACTTGGTGAGACCTCATCTCTACAATAAAATAAAAAAATTAGCCGGGCGTGGTAGTGCTCGCCTGTAGTTCCAGCTACTTGGAAGCTGTGGTGGCCGGGAGCAGCTACTGCACTCCAGTCTGGGCGACAGAGTGAGACTCCAACTCAAAAAAAAAAAAAAAGGATATTTGTATGTC
>CAUYQG010096790.1:0-51406 GCA_963574415.1 Tarsius wallacei
TAGCCGGGCATGGTAGCATGCACCTGTAGTTCCAGCTACTTGGAAGGCTGAGGCGGAAGGATCGCCAGAGCCCAGCAGGTCGAGGCTGCGGTGGCTGGGAGCGGCCACTGCACTCCAGTCTGGGCGACAGAGTGAGACTCCAACTCAAAAAAAAAAAACCAAAAAAACAAAGAGATCAGGGTACTTTTAGAAATAAAGTATTATAATCCCAAATTGTGGAAATTCCGTGTGATTTTGTCTGTCTTTTTAAGATATCCCCATCTTCATACCAAATGTATAGCTTCTTGAATACAAGGAGTTTAAATCTTAAAACTATTCACTAAAATGAATCATCACAGACTTTACAGGATGCGGTGACTATTAAACTCAGCACTATTTTCCTGCTAATTGTTTAAAACTTATACTTCAACAAAAAATACTTTGAGGTACCCGTGTTTAAAACATCACAATGCCTAGGAAACCATGCAACCCTCCATTGAAAGGAAACTAAAATACTGGGGCGTCACAGTAAAATTTCAGTCTTAAAATAGACTCTGCCATAGGCTGACAGTTTAGGATAATAAAATCTCAGACCTGGAAAGTAACTTGGTCTTCTGGTTTGTTGGTTCCTATGACTTTCTATATATCAAAATCACTTTGGGAGCTTGGAAAAGTCTAGCCTTCACCCTAGATTAATGCAGTCAGACTTCAGAACTAATCCCCCTAGATAGCTCCAGCCATACAACCTTCAGAATTAACAAGATACAAAAACAACTATTGTCTTCAAGTATGTGGGGAAGATTATTTCCGGTAAGTTCATGTTTCATATTTTGATGTGTTTCTAAGAAGTGACATAAAAGAAGGGAGGAAGGAAGAAAGTGGGCAAAAAGTTGGAAAGTTGGAAAGACATGGAACATTCAAGCATTTTTTTTGTGTTGGTTTTAACAAAATAATAAAAGCAGCCAACTCTAACACAGTTAAATCTTTCTCACATGCTAAATACATTTAGGGTCATGAGAAAACTAAGAATTAAGAGAGAGACATCTAAGCTAAATTTTGCTTCTCTGGAAAAAAAAAATGCCATGTTACTGTAGCAGACAGAATTTGTTATGAAAAAGAACATGAGACTACGGGAATTACATAATTTTATCAGCAAAATGAGATGATTTTTTCAGCAAAAAGAAGAAAAATAATATGGGGGAAATGCCAGCCACACTATTTTTTTTCTATATAAGGAATCCTTATAATGATGATGATGTTGATGATGCATTTCATTTGTTAAGTTTTATTCAGTCATTTTATGTGGAATGCATTTCCATACCTTCATGCTAGGCATTTGTCCAGTTACTAGAGTAGAGCAGAATCTCAAATGTACTTTAAATTTTGATGCATTTCTTATGCAAATTAAAACCACACTGAGATGACACCTAACTCCAGTTAGGATGGCCATCATCAATAATTCAAAAAACAACAAATGCTGGAAAGGATGCAGGGAAAAGAGAAAACTTCTACACTGTTGGTGGGAGTGTAAACTAGTACAACCTCTGTGGAAAACAGTTTGGTGATTTCTAAAAGGTCTAAAAATCAACCTTCCATACAACTCCACAGTCCCCCTACTGGGAACATAACCAGAGAAATTCAGGTCACTCTATGAAAAAGATACTTGCACACACATGTTTATTGCAGCATTTTTCACAAGAGCAAAAACATGGAACCAACCATGCTACCCATCAAAAGAGGACTGAATAAAAAAATGTGGTACATATACACAATGGAATATTACACAGCCATTAAGAAAGGCAAAATTATGAACTTCACAGCAACTTGGATGGACTTAGAGTCTATAATACTGGGTGATTTATCACAGAAACAAAGAACTGAGTACCACATGTTCTCACTCATAAGCGGACCTTGAACAATTATCACAATACTATAAGAAAGGGATTGGCAGTAGTGGGAAACTGCCAGGGGAAGAGGGGGCAGAATTGACAGAAGTGGGAAACTACCAAGGAAAGGGGGGCACACCTCATCAAGAATGGTACCTGCATAATGAACATTTGTATACCTAACCCTGAGTTTTACCCCACATCTTTAAAATTAAAAAAAAAATAAAACTAACCGGGCTCGGCGGCTCAGCCTGTAATCCCGTGCTTTGGGAGGCTGAGGTGAGTGGATTGCCTGAGCCTGCAGGTTCGAGACCCGCCTGGTCAACTTGGCAAGACCTCATCTCTACAATAAATTTTAAAAAAAATTAGCCGGGAGTGGTAGCGTGCCTGTAGTTCCAGCTACTTGGAAGACTGAGCGGAAGGATCGCTGGAGCCCAGCAGGTCGAGGCTGCGGTGGCCTGGAGCGGCCACTGCACTTCAGTCTGGGCGACAGAGTGAGACTCCAACTCAAACAACAACAACAACAACAACAACAACAAAACTTAAGAAAAAATTGCAATACATTTATTTTCAGAAGGATATCAGTGGTAGAATATCAAGCTCAGTTTTTTCCCTGCTTATTCAGAGAATATTTGGATTGTAAAATTGGGATAAATTTGGAATAAAATTGGGAGTTGAGTGGTAAAAGATAAAATTGTCCAAATATTTCCTAAAGTTTATATAGTTAATTTATTGTTCTAAATTAATGTGAAAAAAGTTTTCTTTTGAACATACACATACAACAGCTACTGAGACTTCTGACTAAGTAAAATTAAGGTGCCCTTATAAGACAGAGGTTCTCCTAAGACTTTCGAAAAACATCAAGTAGTTTCTATCAGAGATTGATTTTGCTGTCGGATCATCATTTCAGCTGCATACATTCCAGAAGTACAGAAGGATGAGTTTTATCACTACTTAAGTTCAACTGGAAAGCACAGATGGCATATAAATAGAATGGGAAGGCCGTTCACCGAGTCCTGCTTATGTACCCAGATTACCTAGAGGCTCCTAGGAATTAGCTTTAGGATATAGGCCAACACTTTTTTTTTTTGAGTTGGAGTCTCACTTGGTCGCCCAGACTGCAGTGCAGTGGCATGCTCTCAGCCACTGCAGCCTCGACCTGCTGGGTTCCAGAGATCCTTCCGCCTCTGCCTTCCAAGTAGCTTGAACGTGGGCACGTGCTACCACACCCAGCTAATTTTTTATTTATTGTAGAGAGGAGGTCTCGCCAAGTTGCCCAGGTGGGTCTCGAACCCGAGGGCTCAGGCAATCCACTCACCTTGGCCTCCCAAAGTGCTGGGATTACAGGCTGAGCCACAGAGCCCGCCCATGGACTACGTATTCAGTCTTTGCCTGCCTGCCCTTTAGATGTTATTTTGGATCCTACCCCCATGCTCTCTCAACTTCAGCAAAAATGGTAGTTTTCTTTCTCACATTCCTCTCAGTATGGACTTTGCACATTATTAGCTGTGCAGTTTGGTCCACTCCACTACCCCATCTCACCAGCTAATTCCTAATTATCCCCAATATGGGTTTCTCTACTAAATACTTTTATCCCACTTTGGTCTTTGCTTCATTTACCACACTTGTAATTTCATCTGTCTTTTGGTAATTATTTTTGGTAATGTGTGTCTCCTCCATTAGATTTTAATCTTTGTGAGGGCAAAGCTTAAAACCTATATCTGTTTTTCTCTCATTTTATTTCAAACATTAGGCACAGAATCTGAGATAGAGTAGACAAAAACTCTTTGTTAAATGACGGAATTAGCCACATTATTAACTCACCATATAATATTATACCTTTGAACAGATTAATAAACTGATAATTTTCCACAAACTAATAATTTTCCAAAAGTATCTGAGCTAACAAACACTATAAGAAATTATGTCTAGTCAGATTTTTAGATTCTCATTTTAGTGGCTTTTTCTGTCACACAAAAGTCCTCTTTAATGGCTCATATTATCAATTAAGCTTTTGGCATCAGTGGCTGTAAGCAGTCAGTTGTCAATGTTCTTCAGCCCAAAACCAGCGGGAATATATCAATGTTGAATGATATATTGGTTTTGTTACTCATTGCAATGAGGGAACATATACACCATGGGAAATCATGGTGTGTCTCAATAAGAGGGTGGTACAAATAACTCATTATAGGATTTAGACTTTGGTTTGAAGGAGGATTTGAAGGAAGAGTAAAGGGTGAGAAGGTTTCAGAAAGTAAGGTAATTCTATGATTGTGCATCTTAATACATCTTATGTTAAAAGAGAGGAGACTAAAACGATGATAAAATTTTAACTGGTAAAGATAGAAAAGTTATTCTTTTAGGCCAAAAAAGGGGGAGTTGGGTTTTGGTAGATATTATGATGAACTTCTTTTCATCTGTACTTCAGATAAAGTAATGAAGTAGCCTTGCTTTTTCTCATATTGTCATGAGAAAGCATATCAGTGTACCCTTTCTTTGGTATTAATATCTTGAAAAACTGTTCATGCTTTAAGAGAGAATTACATGGTTAACTGTGAGTGCCAGATCACCTTCTGACAGTTAGGGGCTATCCTTTTATTTTCCCACCAGTATAAAAAGAATCAGTGCAGTTAGATATATGAAAGAGTATTCAAAGACAGAATTATAAATTTGAGATTGATCAATAAATAGTTAAAATTATTAGATGAGTCCACCTCTCTCCTTAGGAGGAGAGAGGATATTAATCAGCTAGTGACTGTTGGATGACATATACATTTAAGACAGGAAAAAGAAGACAAGGAAAGTAGACAATGATGGATAGTCAGAGCATCACTAGAATTGTTATTACATTTTTCAGTTGCCTTTAAATAGGCTTACAAGAAATTATATTATTATTTAGTCATGAACCTAAGACAGTAACTGTGGTAGATGCAGTGATTCACAGCCTATACCTACCTTCAAGAAAGCCAACTTATCTGACTTATGGAAATATTGTCAGAAGAAATTATTTAGCTTCCAGCATCTTAAAAAAGTTGTCCAAGCTGAAAAGCATCACCTACCTCAAGGTCATGTACCTTTCTTCATGCAGCCTGTTTTCAATAACTGATTGATATGGAAGTATAAAGATTCTGTGTTGTCTCTCATCTCAGGATATCTCTGAAATATTAATCCAGTTTCAGAACTTCATCCAGTTTGGCTGATGCCTCTGCTGAAACTATAACAAATTCAACTTCTTTTTCTGCCTACTTTTGCTTTCTTAATTCTCTTCTTTAAGGGTTTAACCTTAAGAACATTTCCTAATAAATTACCTGCACACTAATCTCTGTGTCAGTGTATGCTTCCCAGGAAACCCAAGCTGCAACTATTGGGCTAGAAGTATCAGAGAAAACAGACATAAATTCCACATAAATGTGGAATCATCAAACTGGAGGACTCACTACCCAGCAAGTAATGAAGACTTTACCCCATCCCTGGTGGTTCTTTGAGCGCAGAGAGCTCTGGCACACAGTGCTAGTAGTAGTAGTAGCGACTGTTAGATTGTTAAATTTAGATTGTTTAAACTGCCCCAGTGGTGAAATGGCATATTATACCAGCAGTGGGGTTTGCATTAGAGCAAGGTTTCTCAGCTTAAGCTCTACGGATATTTTGAGCCAGATAATTTTTTATTGTGAGGACCTGTGCTATTAATTATAGGATGTCCAGCAATAGCCCTGGCCTCTACCCAGTAGATACCACAAGGATAATCTCTCATCAAACCCCACACCTGTGAGTTGTGACAATTAAACATATTTTCAAACTTTGCCAAATGTCCTTTCTACTTTTGACTTTCATGCTTCTGCTCCTTTAATTTTCAGCCTAAACCTGTCCTCTTCACTTCTGCCTGCCAATTTCCTGCCTTTTCTCTGGCTTTTTGGTCCAATGTCAAATACACCTAAATTCTTCATAGATATCCAAGATATTACAAACTTCCTTTGCCATTTCATATTTACTCTTGTTATCTATAACATGAATGAATCATGCTTCACTAGTACTAATGTGGCTCCAATTATATTGCTGTCCATTGTACTATGACTCTGCACTTTCATGTGCTTTACTTGTAGAAATTTCCGTATACAATATATATTTCTCTTTGGTTATTGCATCAGTCTTGATCATTTCTCACTGTTAATGCTGCCTGCCAATAAATTATGAACTCGTCTCTTCTGATGATTCTGAATTCAGCAGTTCAAGCAGAGATTGTTGACTTCTGACACATAATTCCAACAGCTCTTACTATGCAATGCTCCTCATGCTGGTTTATGCTTCTTGCTCTCTCAGTGAAAATATTCACCACTTTTCTGAAGTTAAAGTTGCTCTTGTGACTGGAGAACATTTTACCACTCTATCTAAACGTCTCTCAGCAAAACCTGGGCAACTTAACCTGTAACATGTTACAGCTCTCAGTGGAATAGGTCTCTCAACTTAAATGCACAGCTATTATTCCTCTGGAAACACACGTGTTGTAGCTGTGTCTGGGTCAGGAATTATTTCTGTATCAGCACCCCCCCTAAAGTCAAAACCAACACTCCTCTTTAACTTTTCTTTCTAGTGCTGGCTAGCCCTACCCTTTTTCCCTCATAGAGGGTTCTCAGTTTTGTAATTTCACTTTGTATGTTTGCTTCTTCAGAGATCCCCTTGTACATCAATTGTACATAGTATATTCCTGAAACTCAATGGTAATAGGTAAAGCCCAGAAAGTATTTATTTTGTGAATATAGTCTGAGTGTTCAGACTGTCAGAACTCAGTCTCTGTTTTTCTCAGGAAACAATTTTCCTTCAAACAGATTATGAAGCATATGGGTTTTATTGGGAGAAATTCTTCCTACCCCCTCTTGCCAGAAACATATGACCCTCAGTTCACATTAATGATGATTAACAATGACTTTTTGTGTCATTCTCCTACCCGCTGAAAAAGTAAAGACATTGTCTCTGTGTAAAACTTTCACAGTACTAAGTATGTTGACTTATATTTTCTTGTGATAAATATCAAATTATATGGATTCAGAGTACAAACCTATTAACAAGGATATAGTGACCTATAAGATATTTTATAGATGTAGAACTAAAAAGTATCCTTAAGATATCTCAGTAGAACTTCTTTTTTAGGTTTTAAACTGCTACTGAGTTGTGGAATGACTTGCCCAAGATTTACTTCTTGCCAGATGTGAAGCAGAATTCAGTTTTGTGACTCCTAGAATATCACTGGGCGTTTCTCTTTTTCAGTATGGGCAAGTTTGAAGCTATGGTTTCTAACTTTTGCTATGCCATTAATTAACTATTTTAAATGTTATTGGTAAGAATATGATCTTGTCATTCAAATGATAAACACTGTTAAGGTTATTAGACATGAAATGTACTTAATAATATGGAAGCTATCTTTTAATATAAGATTTCATATTATAATAATTTGTAAACAGTAGCTGAATGTATCCATCCCTACCTTGGGTTTTCATGGCATTCTATTTATTTCACTTTTGCAAAATTTTTCTTCATTTTCTATACTATGTGAGCCTTTTAATGGCAAGGGCAATGGAATATTTGTTATTTCAAATAAAATATATGCTATATAATTATTTTTGAATGACGTTAACTAAAACTAAGTATGTATTAAAGAGAGTAGTAGCTGGTAGACTTTGCTTCAATTCTTCTAACTTAAGACAAGATATTCAGAAATACTTACTTGAATCAATGTAAGGATGAAATCACTTCTAAAACTCTCACAAACAATTTAATGATTTTCAGAAGGTAAATAAGAATACAAATTAATAAACAAGAATAAATACATGGAGAAAATTTAGGCACACTACAAATATCCTACATAAAATAAAAATTTATGAAAATCATAAAACAATTTCTGAAAATACTATCAAGCAAATTCAATTTCTGGTAAACAAAATTTATAACAAACAACTGATAGGGACGTTATATCAAGTTTTATGTACCAAAAAGATGACTCAAACTCATCTTTGCCGAACTGCTTCAGTCTAACAACAGATATTAGCAGATACTATTGTAGTTGCCATAATAAAAAAGCATGGATTCCCTAAGTACTTCAGTAAGTCTCTGGCCTGAAGAAATGATTTCATCTTTTAGGAAACTCTAAGGAAACACTGCCGCATAAAAAGATTTCAAGTTTTATTATTTTTAAGAAGTATTTACCAACTACTGCACCTAGTTAATAGTACATAAACCCAGTTTTGATGGAAGAGCTGTTGAACATGAAAATCTATACCTCTTTGTAAAAAGACCTCTTTACATGGTGAAGATGATATATATAAAATAATCATAGAAAGCAAATGTCTAATTGTATTACATAGATTCTACAGTAGTTTTTAAATTGTCCAAGATCTTCAAGAGCCTAGCAGTTTTTTGTGTTTTATTTTTTGAGTTTTATACTATTCCTTTATATGTGCTTTTCAGTAGATCTTCAAAACATCAAAATTTGAATTCATTGACCCATAAAATCTTAGATTTGAAAAAGACTAATCCAATTGCAGCATTTTACAGTCTAGGAATATGTACCTCTACATTGAAGAATAATTTGTCCAGGATCTCACAACTTGGTCATCGATTTGTCTTAGAACTAGATATTTGTAGGGGCAGGAAAATTTCTTATAGTAGAGAGGGCACATAGAGTGGAGAGAATGTATGGCTGCCTCATTTAGTAAAATAAGAAATGCCAAAAGTTTAGAGTATTTGGTTACAAATACAAAATTTATTAGTATTAGAAACAGGAATGGGATGCTGTGTTTTCCCTGATTTTAAAGTTTGTCTCTTTCAGTAACTGCCTGAGTAGGTGATCTTTGAGGTAGCTTGAAGTTAGTGGTGGTACAATGCTCTGGACTGAAAAGAGTCAAATGGTTATAAAAGGCAACATCTGTTTTTAAAGATTCTTCTCTGAATAAATGGAAACTTGGAAAAAAACTAGACTCTAAAAAAAAAGACATCTTAAAACTCAGGTTGATTCATATCTAAGGATGTTGCTAAATCTGGCACTGTTTTCTTTCTTTTTTTTTTAAGATCATTTTTACTTCTATTTATTATAATTCAGCCTATGATTAGATTGAAATCCTAGTCAACTTAAGTATTCAAAGTTAATGCAGGAGTGTATTCATTATCTTAATCCTTATCTAGTCTTTCTTCTGACCATGGGCATCTCCTATCAGAGAAAGAGCACCTTAACACACATTCCTAATAATTCTAGATGATAGAGACTTTTGAGGACCAAATACTAAACCAAAAACAGAGTTACTCATAAACAAAGTGAATGTAACTGGATCCCCCAATTAATATATTAAAGGAGGTCACATTAAAAATAGATTGCTTTACTCACCTATTAGAATGACTAAAATTAAAAAAAACGCACAATGTCAACTGTTGGTAAGGATACAGAGCATCGGGAACTCTCATTCATTATTTGTGAGGATGCAAAATGGTCTAGCAACACTGAAAGACAGCTCTACAATTTCTTTTCTTTTTTTTTTTGAGTTGGAGACACTCCGTCAACCAGATTGGAGTGCAGTGGCACGCTCCCAGCTACCGCAGCCTCGACCTGCTGGGCTCTGACGATTCTTCCGCCTCAGCCTTCCAAGTAGCTGGAACTGCAGGTGCGTGCTACCACGCCTGGCTAATTTTTGACTTACTGTAGAGATGAGGTTTTGCCAAGTTGCCCGGGCGGGTCTCAAACCTGCGGGCTCAAGCAATCCACCCACCTTGGCCTCCCAAAGTGCTGGAATTACAGGCTGAGCCACTGAGTCTGGCCTCTACAATTTCTTTTTTTTTGTTAACATATTTTTTATTTTAAAATTGTGAGGTACAGTTAAGGGTTAGGTATACAAATATTTATCATTCAGGCACCCTTATTGATAAGGGGTGTTCCCCCGTCCCCAGAAAGATATTGACTACCATTAATCCCACCTCCCTTCCCCTACCTGCCCCGCCCATAGTTTCCCGCCACTGTCAATCCTTTTCTTATAGTATTACGATAGATGTTCAAGGTCCACTTATGAATGAGAACATGTGATACTCAGATCTTTGTTTCTGTGAGAGACCACTCAGTATTATAAACTCTAGTTGCATCCAGGTTGCTGCGAAATTCATGATTTTGTTCTTTTTTATGGCGGTGTAGTATTCCATCGTGTATATGTACCACCATTGCCTTGTTTTAATTGTATTTATATGAACGATGTTCTTTTAAATGTGCCAAGCACTTTTGGCTTTCCATTCAGGGAAGTATGTACGTTATAATTAAAAATACACACACACACACACACACACACACACACATATTCAGTCTTTGTCCCTGGATCCTAGCTCAGGGGTCCTAAAACACTTGCAATACCCTGAGTGATAAGAATGTCTCTTGTTATTCATAACAACCCCCTTTCAACCATACCTGAGCTTATGCAAACAAGGCAACTCTAGTGGGACTTTAGATAGCTTCAGGATGAAGGCTGGTTGTCAGAGGAACCACATCCCCTCTCTCTCCCCCAACCCCAAACTCCAGCAGAGAGGAGGGACAGGAGATTGAGCTCAAGCACCCATGGCCAATAATTTAATCAATCGTGCCTATGTACGGTTCGAGGAGCTGCCCAAATGATTGAACACATCAATGTGCTGGGAGAGTGGCACACCTAGAGGGGTCATGGATGCTCTGTGCCCCCTTTACCTTTCCCTGTGTATCTCTTCCATGCTGTGGTTCTTGAATTGCATCCTTTAGAGCAAAACTGTCATCCTAAGTATGGCACTTTCCTGAGTTCTATAAGTTGTTCTAATGAATTATGAAAGCTGAGGTGAGAAAGGGGGCAGCCAGGTCAGGGGAGGGTAGAGAAGATCCCTGAATTTGCAGGCAAGTACAACAGAAGTGCAGGAACTTCTGGACTTGCACTGGCATCTGAAGGGGAGGGCAGTCTCATGGGATGGAGCCTTTTAATCCATGGAGCCTGACACTAACTCTGAGTTGTCAGTGTCACATGTGAATTGAATTCCAGGGCGTCCAACTGGTGCTGAGGAATCAGAGAAGTGTTGTGGGAATGATGCAGTGTGCTGTCACATTCCTCATGTGAACGGATTTAAGTTTACTAAAAGGAGAGCCAATTGAGGTATTAAGTAAACACTACACAGGTTGAATGAAGACATGGTAAGAATCAAGAAGTAACAGGTATTTAAAGATCACTTTACTAAAGGGCATGATGGACTTACTATTCGAAGATTTCTTAAGGGAAAATGACAAGTTTCTATGGTACATGTGTACGAAAGGGATCAAAAAAACTCTGGAATTTGTTTATTAAAAAATGTTACTTTGACAAGTTTAAACATCAATCACCTTCAAAGCACTCTCCATTTGATGCAATACATCCATCCAGACACTTTTTCCACTGCTCAAAACAATTTTGAACTCATCAATTTTGATGCCTTTTAGTGCTTCTGCCATTTGTGTGTGTGTGTTACACTGGCAAAATATTTCCCTTTAAGGACTTCTTTCATCCAGGGAAACAATAAAAAAAGTTACTTGAAGGTGAGATCAGGAGAACAGGGAGGGTGGGGCACGGGGGTCATACTATTTTTGTTCAAAAACTGCTGAACACTCAGGGCAGTGTGGGCAGGTGGGCTCATAAATCACCCATCCTGAAATGGGTGTGTTGAAAGAATCTCCAAAAAAAATTCATAGAAGCCAAAGGCAGCCTCTCACCACAACATGAGCTGGTACATGGATGCTGATGGGTTTCTAGAACACTTATCAAGCAGGGGAAGCCTGTACTACAAGGGACTCGCCCTCCTAAAAAATAATCCCGGGTTTTTTGGTGTACTGCCTGGCATGTGATGCTGTAAAAGTAACAGTGGAGGTGAACAAGAAATCACCTTAGCCACAAGTATACTGTTTACCCCCTAAACTTCCCTAATAACTTTTGGGAAACTTACAGAATTGAGTGTGCCCGTGACTACATATTATGAAATGTCCATATGGGAGTCCATATTTAAGACCATGAAAGGTAAGTCTGCAAATAGCATGTGTATACCAGCAGCTGTGCACGGTGCCGTGGCAAATATGCCGTAAGCCTTGGTTGACATTTTCACTCTCAGTTTAATGGTTTGTTTAGCTAATTGCTTTCATTAGGAGCTTTGGAGCATCAAAGGAGGATTTTAAATTCGATTTGCTTCAAAACAGGAAAAACAAATGCAAAATATGCTCTTTGTTTTTCCAGGGTCAAAGCTTCTTTATAGATCTGAGGACAATAGCCATCAGTTCATTAATAAATTAGAACAGTATTTCTCAAGGTGTTATCAGCAAACTACCAAATCAAATCCCTGAGTTTATTAAAAATGCAGGTTACTTAGGCCCATTGGAGGAAGATTTATTTTTAACAGCTCTCAAGGTGATTCTTTTGCATAGTCAAGACTGACAACTTCTGCACTAGTTTAAAAACAAGGATCACATCAGGCCAGGCGCAATGGCTCATGCCTGTAATCTCAATACTTTGGGAGGCTCAGTGGGAAGATTGCTTGAGCCCGGGAGTTAGAGACCAGGCTGGGCAACATAGTGAGACCTCATCTTTACAACAACAACAAAAAACAAAACAAAACAAAACAAAATAGCCAGGTGTGGTGGCACATGCCTGTCATCTCAGTTACTTGGGAGGCTGAAGTGAGAGGATCACCTGAACCCAGAAGGGAGAGGTTGTGGTGAGCCATGATCATGCCACTGCACTCTAGCCTGGATGGCAAAGCAAGACCCTGCCTCTTAAAACAAACAAACAACAACAACAAAAGTATCATGTCAGACTCCATTTATTATGGCTCTGTCACTAGCTGGCTTTGTGGTTTTGAGTCACCCAAGCTCTCTAGGCCTTGATGTCCTCATACATAAGAGTGTATGTTCTGTTATGCCACCAAAGCCACCTTGGTCTGCCAGGCTCAATGCTAATTGCAAACCTGAACCAAATGGAAGACTACAAGAAGCTTCCATTCAAGGGAGCAGAACTTGGAGTCTTACCACATACAGCTGTTTCCAGATGCCGCCCCACTCCCAAAGTGTTGTTGTCACTTCTTGTGCCAGAGGAATTTCTGCGGGAATGATGTTCTCAGTATTTCTATTTAAGATGGAAGAAAAAAAAGTGGCGTGAAATTGAGACCCAGGTGCTCACAAGATAAAATGCTGGCAAATTTGCATTAAGCTGCAGCTATGGAAAGGGGCCTTCCTGACATTAGACTAAACCGCCTCAGATAGCCACGCCAATTACATTATGCAAATACAAGGGACTTGCTTTGTAATGTCCTGCTTCACTAGGGTGGGCTCATTATTCAGGATTAATCTACCTTAATACAGCTCAAAGGCAGCTGCCAGCGAAAAGTTTGATTCTCCAAACTGATACCCCCTCAGAATCAGATGTGAACATGAGAATCAATTCAGATTAGATCTCCCATGGGGGAGGGAAAGGAGACACACAAACAAACACAGGCGTGAAGAAGATAAACTGGGCACCCTTCAGATCTGCCAAGTCAGATTTTCAAAGTAAACAAGACAAAGACATTCACAAGCCACGGGAGGGTAGAGTCTGGCGAAGAATGGCAAATACCTTCTTTTCTCGACAGTCACTTCCTTGATGTGGATAAAGGATTTAGGGAAAATGCCCTGTTGGAAACAAAATAAAACAAAATAAGAAGAAATACCCCTACAGAAATGACTGATCCTAGGCCTTCAGAATTTTTTTCCAAAAGCTGTTGATTGGTAAAACCCTCAAACTTCAAAGAAATAATCCCAGAGTCAGAGCAAGGGGTGGATTCTAAATTTACTCCTTTCGCTCCCCACTCCAGTTCTCCATCAGCTGGGACTACAGAAATGTGCCATCACACCCAGCTAATTTGTTATTAGAAAATTTGAACCACTCACTCCCTCAAAGTGAGGCCAGGAGTGCTGCTTCCCTCTCCTGTCCGATTCAGGAAAGCAGCAGTCGCCCTTCACAGTCAGGAACAACCAGAAGGTCAGAAATTAACTGATTCTGAAGCAACCATGTGGTTGCACTTGGGATAGTTAGATCTGAGGCTGAGTCTCCCTGGATTTCTTTCATTGTTTTTTGAGAGAGCAGAGTAGGATTGTGCCTTCCAACCGAGCATGTCAGGGAATAGAAGCTTTTTCTATTTTACCTTGCCCCATAGGCTTGGCTAAGTTAACAAGAGAAGTCTGTCGATTACTTGGAAATTTCTCCATAAATTCAACCCATGTGCACACTGGGAACATCTGGTCACCTTGCTAGACACGGTGAGAGAAAAGAAGACAAGACAAGCAGAGTTGGTGGCTATTCTTGTGGAGATGATCGTGTCATGTAGGATTGGATCAAGAGATTCCCTTGAAGGTGGAGACCTGGCCTGGCCTTCCTATGTCATATTGGACACACAAGTGAGGATAAACGAATGCCCCAAGCAACCCCAAAGGAAGGTAGCAGAAAATAGATTTCAAATAAAAAATGCACATTCCCACGAGGACTCAGGAAGGATGAAATCCTAAATGATGGCATATCAAGAAAGGTTGCAGGGAGCAGAGGGCACCAGAGGTGGGCCCCAAAGAATGAGGAAAAGTAATCTCAGCACTTTGGGAGGCCAAGGTGGGAGGATAGCTTGAGTTCAAGAGCCTGGGCAATGTAGCAAGACCTTATCTCTACAATAATAATAATAATAATAATAATAACAAATTAGCTGTGTGTGATGGCACATGCCTGTAGTCCCAGCTATTCAGGAGGCTGACACAGGACGATTGCTTGAACCCAAGAGTTAGAGGCTGTGGTGAGTCATGATTGTGCTATTGCACTCCAACTTGGGCAACACAGCAATACTCCACAGAGGGAAAGTGAAGGGAGTGAAGGTCCAGCAAGTACCCAGGCGCAAGGTGCAGAGGTTGGAGGGCATAGAGCACAAGGAGGGAGGACTGAGCTTGGTTTGCTGAGGAGCAATGATGGGAGAGAATCACCCGGATAAGGAGGCAGGGCCCTGTGAGGACATCCAATGTTGTCCCAAGTAAAAACCAGTTGTCCTTACCTGTAACATTTTGTGCTTTGTGAGGTATCCCCTATACCAGTCTGCAAAGAGAAAACAAAGAAATATGTACGTCTCATTTATTCTTACAAATTCATGGTTAAAGTTTTGTTTTGTTTTTGTCTGTTTTTAACCAGTTAAAAAAACTACTGCAAGTTCTATTAGACCTTAGTACAGGTCAAAGTCTGGAAGCCCACTGTCTTTGAACTCTGTTGAATTGGCTGCCAACATCTAAAAATAGATTTTGCACAAAGATGCAAAGTTCCTTCTTCTTTTGAAAAATTAGCATCAAGAGCCCCAGCAATGCTGGCAGGTGCTCCCGGCAAGCTGGTGATGCGGAGCCGCAGGTCCCATCAGACAGAACAGGTGCCTTCAGTCCGCCAGACTCTACCTAGCCCTTCTCTCATTGCTGTCACCTGCCTGGGCCCTGGGGGTCACATGCATGTTTTCAATTCCTGCCTTAGGGACACAGAAAGGTGTAGGGATCTTGGCATACATCCTAAAATAACCTAGACAGTCTTAACAGCAACAGATGATTTTTAAAATGTGATTGGGCCGGGCTCGGTGGTTCAGCCTGTAATCCCAGCACTTTGGGAGGCCGAGGTGAATGGATTGCCTGAGCCCATGGATTCAAAACCAGCCCAGGCAACTTGGCAAGACTTCCTCTCCACAATAAATCAAAAATTAGTCAGGCGTGGTAGCACATGCCTGTAGTTCCGGTTACTTGAAAGGCTGAGGCAGAAGGATCGCCTGAGCTCAGCAGGTCAACGCTAGGATGGCCATGAGCATGCCACTGCACTCCAACCTGGGCAATGGAATGAGACTTCAACTCAAAAATAAAATAAAATGTAATTTGAAGGCCGGGCATGGTGGCTCATGCCCATATTCCTAGCACTTTGGGTGGATGAGAAAGGAGGATCGCTTGAGCCCAGGATTTTGAGATCAGCCTGAACAGCATGATGAGTCCCCATCTACACAAAAAATCAAAAAAATTAGGCGGGCATGGTTTCATATGCCTGTAGTCTCAGCTACTTGGGAGGCTGAGGGGGAAGGGTCACTTAAGTCCAGGAGGTATAGGCTGCAGTGAGCTGGGATCACACCACTGCACTCCAGCCTGGGTGACAGTAAAAATTTGTCTCAAAAAAAAAGTGATTTGCAATAGTTAGTCATTACAAAACAGATAAGCTCAGGAATGGAAAAAGGGACAGGATTATTTATTTATTTATTTACTTATTTATTTTTAGAGACAGAGTCTCATTTGCCTTATCTATCTATTTACTTATTTATTTTTAGAGACAGGGTCTCGCTTTGTCACCCAGGCTAGAGTGCAGAGCGCAGTGGGCACGATCATAGCTCACTGTAATCTCAAGTTCCTGAGTTCAAGAGATCCTCCCACCTCAGCTTCCTGAATAGCTAGCACTATGGGTGCATGCCACAGTGCTCAGCTAATTATTTTTTAAAATATTTTGTAGAGACAGGGTCTCACTATGTTGTCCATCCTGGGGAATTCAAAAGATCTTCCCATTGCAGGAATATCCAAAAAATGGTTCAATTCACAGAAATCCAAATTACACACAGGCCTCTAAAAAATGGCTCTCCGTATAGCAATTAATGACTATAACAGAGTCTGCTGGCCTTTGAAATGATTCGTTTACAGCCAAGTAGTGGCATTTGTCAACTTTGTAAATAAAAAGCGTCTGTCGGGAACCGCATTAGCAGACCCTCATTACTGGGCTGGCAGATTGCTGATGAAATGTGTTCTCAACAGACATACGTGTGAGCCCCAAAACAACTTAAAATGCAAAGTCATCCCCTACAGTATAAGCCAGCTTGAGGGTCAGGTCCTAAAGGAAGTTCTGAAGAAACAGGGACCCACTATGCTCCTATTTTAAGGGATTTATAGTGAGAGGAAGGAAAGAAGGAGAAAAGGAAGGAGAGAGGGAAAACAGGAAGGAAAGAAGGTTGGAGAGAGACTCTCAGGTATAGAATAAAAGCATCATTCTAAGCACTCTTTGTATACTAAGTCTTTTCATCTTCATCACAACCATATGAGATGGGAACTGTTATTATACCATCTTACATAAGAGTGGCTGACCTGAAGCACAGAGAAGTTAAGTGACTTGCCCAGGGTCACACAGCTAGAAAGTGGCAGTGTCAGGATTTGAGCGTAAGCAGCCATCACACTATGCTTTTTCTGTTTTATGAGGAGTTTTGTGGTTACCTATCATTTCCAACTTCTCAACATGTGACTCCCCAAAACTAAGTCTCCACTAGCTACTTTTCAACTGAATACTTCCAATGATGGAAGTTCTTCTACTTCATGAAACATCGCATTCTATGTTCAGTTGCATAATTACCAATAGTGCTTGTAAGAGGCACAGAGAGTAAGTACTTTGCTGATGGCCACACAGCTAGTGGGTGATGCAGCTGAGATTTAAACTCAAGCAACTTGAATTAGAGCAACAAACATTAAATATCTTGTTAAACTTAGCAAGAGTGGAAGTGAAATCATAGACATGTTAGTCCAAGTTTATGAGAATAATGCCATGAAGAAAACGGCAATGTACACATGGATAAAATGTTTTTCTAAGGGGAGAGAAAGTATCACTGATTAAGAGAGGTTAGAATGGCCAATAATGAGCAGAACTGACAAAAACATTGTAAAAATTCATTGAATTGTGCGTCAAAATCATCAGCTGACTGTGAGAAGCATAGCAGACCAAATAAATATCAATTGAGAAACAATCAGGAAAATCTTAGCTGAAAATCTTAGCAGGAGAAAGTTGTGTGCAAAAATGGTCCCAAAGGTGCTCTTACATTATGCTAATGCATCAGCTCACACAGTACTGTCTATGAGGAAGTTTTTAGCCACTAAACTAATAACTGTATTGGAATGCCCTCCCTACTAATGTGATCTAGCTCCCAATGATTTTTTATTTACCCAAAGATAAAGGAAATACTGAAAGGAAGACACTGTGATGACATTCAGAACATCAAGGGTAATACAACGACAGCTCTGGTGGCCATTCCTGAAAAAGTTTCAAAATTGCTTTGACAGGTGGACTAGGCACTGGCATCAGCGCATAGCTTCCCAAGGGGAGTACTTTGAAGGTGATCATAGTGATATTCAGCAATGAGGTATATAGCATTTAGCATTCAGCAATGAGGTATATAGCAGCAATGAGGTATATAGCATTTTTTCTAGGATGAGTTTGTGAACTTAATTGTCACACCTCATACATGTGCACACCTTGTAGGCTTCCTAATTCCCAGAGTTGCAGCTTACTGCCCAATATGATCACTCTGGCTTCCAGAGCCAAGTTCAATCAACACTGATTGTGTACCTATGGTGTATATTACCTTGGGCTAGGTGCTTTCAGAAATAAATCCCTGGGGATTTATCCAAGATGGCTACCATGGAGCAGCACACTGACACTGCTCTCACTGAACAAAGCAGAAAGAAAAGACCCAACTACTGATAAACAGAAACACCTTTAACATTTCTGGAAGGGTGACATACCCTGCACCCAGCAAAGGACTCTTTGAACACACAGACCAGAAAGCAATTGTGGTCGCTGGAATCTGGGTGCCCCATCCTCCACTGTGTCCCAGGCTCACACAAGAACTGAAGCCCTGCCCTGCAGGCAGACAAAAGTGGATGAGTGAGCCAAAGATGTTTTGGGATGGTTCACCCACTCCTGGACAGGCATGCTTCATCAGTCCTATGCAGGAGGAGTCCTGAGCAGGGCACAGGACTTTAAGCAACCACAGCCCAAGCAAAATGGGAAAGACTTGTACTGGGGCAGCCACTATGAGTGTAGCTTTCTGCCAGACTGGTGACTTATTGCGGAGGGAGGAGTGGTAGAGGGGACCTGCCTGCAGAATGAACCTGGAAGAGCCACCATGAGCACAGTTTTCCACTAGACTGATAACTCACAGGCAGGGAGGGTCCACGTGCAGAGTGAACCTGGCAGAACCATCGTAAGTGCGGCTTTCCACCAGGCTAGAGACACAAGGGCAGGAAGGGACTGCCTGCAGAGAGAGCCCAGCAGACACACACTGCCAGTGGCTGGTGGCCATCTCCCCAACCCGACCAGGGAAGAATCCCCTCAAGTCCTGCATCCTGGCAAGACAGTGCCTGCCATCTCCTCAGCAGCAGAAAATCCACTCTATTTTAAGAACAGAGTGTGGACCTAAACAGGGAGGGGCATGACAGATACCTGAGGGCTCTCTCAGTGGGAAGGCACCTGGGCTGTAGGCCACAGTTAGCAGATGGGAAACTCATTCCTACACCCCACTTTTTACCCACAGAGACTAGCAGCAGAAGCTGAAAGTTGATCTGACAGGTTTAGCAGTGGGTGAGAAGTTCTGCAATGACAGAATCCTGCCACAAGGTGTAGCAAGGAGCAGATATGAATGTCCCTCATTCTCTCACTGAGTGACATATATTGAACCACAGAAAGGACCCTAGAACAGAGGGTAATCGAATAGCTTCAGAGCTTTAAATCAAAAAAGAGTGAAGAGTAGCCTGTCACAAATGAGAAAAAAATCAACAACAAAAATAAGCAACTCTCAGAACCCTAAAGAGACAGTGCCTGAAAAAGTAACTAGCAGAGCACAAACAATGGAAGCCCCCCCAGAATGACCTGGTCCAGATGACAGCTAAAGAAATTGGAGAATGGATGGCAAAAGTGAACAGGAACCAAGAGAAACTAGAAATGAAACTCACTGAAGTTGTACAGGAAGTAAAAGTGGAGGTGACCAATTTCAAAAAAGCCCATTCTGAAATAATGGAAATGAAAAACTTCATCCTGGAAATCAAGAACACACCAACAAGCATAAGTAGCAGGGTCAACCAGGCAGAGGAAAGACTCTCAGAGCTTGAGATCAAAATATGGAATTAACCCAATCTGTCAAAAACATAGAACAAAAGCTTAAAAAGAAGCAAAGCCTCCAAGAGATGTGGGACTATGTCAAGAAGCCAAATCTATCCCTGATTAGTATCCCTGAAGCAAAAAGGGAAAAGGAAAACACCATGGAGCAAACATTCCAAGAGGTCATTCAAGAAATCTTCCCACATCTAGCCAGAGAGAAGACCATCCCCACGGCACATAGTAATCCACCTCCACAAAATAAGCATGAGAGAAAAAATCCTAAAGGCAGCAAGACAGAAAGGTCAGACTACTTCCTGGTGAAAATCCATCAGAATTGCTCCAGAATTCTCCAGATTATCTGCAGAAACAGCCAGAAGGGACTGGAGTCCAATTTTTAACATTCTTAAAGACAAGCAATTCCAGCCAAGAATTTCCTACCCTGTCAAACTAAGTATCATTAGTGATGGAAAACTAAAATCATTTCCAAACATCCAATCCCTAAAAGAATATGCTGCCTCCAGGCCAGCCCTGCAGGAGATGCTTAAGAAGGTGTTGAACACAGGAAAAAAATTAAAAGAATGATCATATCCATCACAAAAATATAGACAAGTATGTAGTTAACAGAGTATACAGAGCACTCACAAAAAAAAAAAAATACACACACATATAAATACAAAAGTAAAAAGGAAACAAAGCAACCCCCTAATAGCCCCATGGCAGGGATAAATTCTCACATTTCAATAATCAACCTGAATATGAATGGACTAAATGTGCCACCGAAAAGACAGAGTGGCAAACTGGATAAACAAGCATAAGCCAACACTCTGCTGCCTCCAGCAAACTCATCTAACTGCAAAGGACACCCACAGGTTCAAAGTGTGAGGCTGGAAAATGATCTTGGTGAGCAGAAAACAGAAGAGGGCAGATGTAGCTATTCTAATATCAGACAAAGAAGTCTTCAAGCCATAAAAAGTTAAAAATGACATTGAAAGACACTACCAATGGTAAAGGCTCAATCCACCAGCAAGAAATATCCATCCTAAACATATATGCACCCAACACAGGAATGCCAGGTTTTATAAAACAACTACTAAGAAAACTAAGAGAAGACACTGACTTTCACACAATTATAGTTGGAGACCTAAATATCCCACTAACAGCTTTAGATAGATCATTGAGACAAAAGACAATAAAGAGATCCAGAACCTCAAGTCAATGCTCAATCAAATGGATTTAATAGACATCTACAGAACACTTTACCCAACATCTACCGAGTAAACACTTTACTCATCAGCACATAGAACATACTCCAAGATTGATCACATTCTCAGACATAGATCAAGTGTGAACAAATTTCAAAAGATCAAAATAATACTATGCATCTTCTCAGATCACAGTGCAATTAAAATAAATATCACTACCAAGATCCCACCAACACATACAAAGACATGGACACTAAACCACATGCTGCTGAATGACTTCTGAGTCAACATGAAAATCAATCATAACTAAAAAGACTCCTGGAAACAAATGAAAACAAAGACATATCTTATCAGAATCTCTGGGGTGCCTTGAAAACAGTGTTAAGAGGAAAATTCATAACATTGCATGCACACATCAAGAAAACAGAAAGATTGCAAGTTGACAATGTAATGTCACACCTAAAGGAGCTGGAAAGACAAGATCACCAAACCCTAACTTCAGCAGAAGAAGCCAGATCATCAAGAAAGAATTACAGCTGCAGGACACAGAAGACAAAAATATCATAGAAAGGATCAACAAGGCCAAAAGCTGGTTCATTGAAAGGATAAATAAGATTGACAGTCTCCTGGCAAGATTGATTTTAAAGAGAGAGAGAGAGCAAACGAGCAATTAGAAACTCAAAAGGCAAAACTATGGTAATACTGTAAGAAAGGGATTGGTAGTAGTGGGAAACTGCCAGGGGAGGGGGAGGCACACCTCATCAACAAGGGTACCTGCATAATGAACATTTGTAGACCTAACCCTGAATTGTACCCCACATATTTAAAATAAAAAATTACAAAAAAATTAACAAAACTAACAACAACAAAAAATTTTCATACCATTTTTACTTTATATGTTCAAAAAAGATATGGTGGACTGGTATTTGGAGTCATATTGATCTGGGCTGTACTTACTTGAGCACCATGACTTTGGACAGGTCAAGTAACCTTTCAGAATTTCAGTTTCCTCATTTATAAAATGAAGATAATGATACTATTTAGTAATACAAGTAATATTGCATGAAATTAGAGAGACTTTTTTGTGAAAGTGCTTTTAAATTGTACAGAGGTCTGCTTATCAATATTGGTTCCAACTTATTTTACTCATACTCAATAAATTATTTTCTTGTTCACCACCACCAACAAAAAAGAAACTCAAAAGGTGAAGTCACAACTGACCCTGAAGAAATTAAAAAGATTATCAGAGATTACTATAAAAACCTGTGTGCAAATAAACTAGAAAACCTAAAGGAAATGGAGGCCTTTCTGATATCACACAACCTCCCAAGGTTGAAACAAATTGAAACTCTAAACACACCAGTAACAATCCAGGAAATCTCCTCAACAAAAAAAGCCCTGGCCCAGATGACTTCTCAGCTGAATTCTATAAGTCATACAGAAAGAAGCTGACACCAATCTTACCGAAAGTACTCCACACAGTCCCAACTTATTTTATGAAGCTAACATCATACTCATACCCAAGGCAAAGACCCAACAAGGAAATGAAATTAAAGGACCATCTCCTTGATGAATATAGATGCAAAAATTTTAAACAAAATTCTAACAGATTGGATCCAACAAAACATTTTAAGGATCATCCACCATGACCAGGTTGGCTTCATTCCTGGAATGCAGGGCTGGTTCAACATTCAGAAGACCATAAACGTAATTCAGATGTAAAACCAAGAACCACATAATTATATGATTAGATACAGAGAAAGCATTCAACACAATCCAGCATTACTTCTTGATAAAAACCCTTGAGCACTTAGGCACAAAAGGAACATGCCTCAAAGCAGTAAGAACCATTTATGACAAACCCACAGCCAACATTTTTCTCCTTGGGAAGAAGTTGGAAGCAGTCCTCCTAAGTACAAGAACAAGACAAGGATGTCCACTTTCACCCTTCCTGATCAACATGGTACTGGAAGTCCTAGTCACAGCAGTCAAGCAAGAGAAGGAAATCAGAGGTATCCAAATAGGAAAAGAGGAAATTTAGCTATCCCTCTGTGTGAACAATATGATTCTGTATCTTGAAACCCCCAGGGAATCTGTCAAAAGCCTCCTTGTACCGATAATGAACTTTGGTAAAGTCTCGGGGTACAAAATCAATGTGCAAAAGACAGTTGCATTTCTATAAACGAGCAACAAGCAGGCAGAGAACCAAATAATAAGCAGAATCCCATTCACAATAGCCACACACAAAAATGAAATACCTTGGCATCTACCTAACCAGAGAAGTGAAAGATCCTTACAATAAGAACTACAAAATGCTGCTCAAAGAAATCAAGGATGACATAAACAAATGGAAAAACATTCCATGCTCATGGATTAGAAGACTCAATATTGTCAAGATGTCCATCCTACCCAAAACAATCTACAGATTCAATGCAATACCCATAAAATTACCAACACCATTTTTCTCATATCTGGAAACACCAATACAGAAATTCATATGGAAACAAAAAAAGAGCACAAATAGATAAAAACAATCCTTAGCAAAAAAAAACAAAGCAGGAGGTATCA
Source organism: Tarsius wallacei (assembly GCA_963574415.1). Lineage (NCBI taxonomy): Eukaryota > Metazoa > Chordata > Mammalia > Primates > Tarsiidae > Tarsius > Tarsius wallacei. The sequence goes on from CAUYQG010096790.1 coordinate 23,578, forward strand.
CCCTTCCATACTTTAAACTTTACTACAAGGCTATAGTAACCCAAACAGCCTATATTGGTACAAGAATAGGCACATAGACCAATTGACACAAGACAGAGATACTGGAAGCAAAAACTCAGTATTTAGCACATTTAGCAAATGGTGCTGGAAAACTGGCTGACCACATGCAGAAGAATGAAACTAGATCCCTACCTATCGCCATATACAAAAATCAACTCAAAATGAATCAAAGACCTAAACATAAGATTTCAAACTATAATAATCCTGGAAGAAAACATAGGAAACACCCTTATGCACATCAGAGTAGGCAACAAATTGACCAAGTCCCTTAAAGTGAATGCCGTAAAAGCTTAGACAAGTGGGACCTTATCAAACTGAAAAGCTTTTGCACAGCAAAAGAAACCATCAAGCGACAACCCACAGAATGGGAAAAAAATATTTGCAAATGATGTATCTGACAAAGGCCTAACATTCAAGATCTACAAGGAACTCAAAGTGAAAAGAAAAAACAAACAACCCCATTAAATAGTGGGCAAAGGACATGAATATACACTTTTCAAAAGAAGACATGCAAGCAGCTAACAGATACATAAAAAATGTTCAACCTCACTAAGCACTGGAGAAATGCAAATCAAAACTGCAATGAGATGGCCACCATTAATAAATCAAAAAACAACAGATGCTGGTGTAGGTGCAGAGAAAGGGGAACGCTTCTACACTGTGGTGGAAGTGCAGACTAGTTCAACCTCTATAGAGAGCAGTGTGACTATTTCTAAAAGAACTAAAAATTGTCTTTCCATACGATCCAGCAATCCCTCTCCTGGGAATATACCCAGAGAAACATCAGTTGTTCTACAAAAAAGACACCTGCACAGACATTTATTGCCGCACAATTCACAATAGCAAAAACAAAGACCAATCCTAAAGTTCATCAAAAGTAGACTGGATAAAGAAAATGTGGTACATATACACAATGGAATATTACATAGCCATAAAGAAGAACAAAATCATGGACTCTGAGGCAAATTGGATGGAGGTGGAGACCATCATACTTAATGATCTATCACAGAAACAAAGAACTGAATACCACATGTTCTCACTCATAAGTGGGACCTGAACATTCATCACATTAGCACAAGGGAGGGATCAGCAGTCGCTGGGCACTGCTAGGGGAGGGAAGAAAGAAGGGGGCACATAGCAACATAAAGGGTACCTGGTTCTATACCAGGGGGAGTGAGGGCCGGTTGGAGGCCCAAACTTCACCAGCATGCAGCCCTACTTGTGGAGCTAATCCTTACTTGTACCCCACATTCCTATATAAAATAAAAATTTTGTGTGTGTGTGTGTGTTGGAGTCTCACTCCGTCTCCCAGGCTGGAGTGCAGAGGCATACTCACGGCCACCCCCGTATTGACCCTGCTGGGTGTCGGCGATCCTTCCTCCTCAGCCATCCAAGTAGCCAGAACTACAGGTGCATGCTACCACGACCAGCTAATTTTTTATTTATTGTAGAGAAGAGGTCTCGCCAAGTTGCCCAGGCTGGTCTCAAACCTGCCGCCTCAGGCAATCCATTTGCTTCGGCCTCCCAAAGTGCTGGGATTAGAGGCTGAGCCAGAGTCCAGCCCACAAAATAAAATTTAAGTTAAAAAAAAAGAGGGCAACCCCTTTGGGTCCCCTCCCACTGTGAGAGTTTTTCTGTTCTCTCAATAAATCCTGCTTTCTCAAAAAAAGAAAGAAACAAACAAAAAGAAATCCCCAAGGATCCTTTGGAAGAAGACTTTATCTCCAGTGCTTGATGATGACACAGATCAAGCAGGTGAGGAAGAAATGACAACATTTTTCAGCAGGCAAGTGGCCAAACCAGAATCCAAACCCATGTCTAGTACATAAACTGCATCAGGACTACTTTTGTTTGTTTGTTTTTTGGTTTTTTTGAGTTCGAGTCTCACTCTGTCTGCCAGGCTGGAGTGAAGTAGCACTCTCACAGCTACCCCAGCGTCGACCTGCTGGGCTCTGGCAATCCTTCCGCCTCAGTAGCCAGAATCCTTCCGCCTCAGTACCAAGTAGCCAGAACTATAGGTGTGCACTTACCATATCCAGCTAATTTCTTAGTTATTATAGAGACGCGATCTCACCAAGTTGCCTGGGCTGGTCTAGAACCCACGGGCTCAGGCAATCCACTCACCTCAGCCCCCCAAAGTGGTGGGATTACTAGCTTTAGGACTTTTCTTGACATCCTTACCACTACTAGATCATTGATCTCTGAACACTCATGTCAGTTTCCTAATCTGATCATCAGTCAGCTATGTCTGACTGTGATCCAAAACCTGACTGGGCAGAAAACAACAGCTGGCACAAAAGAGAGAGATTCCAGGACAAGGCACACACAATTAAAAGCAGGCTTAGGGTAACATGGCACTTACCATATTCCAGAACTTTCCCCTGGGCTCAACACTCTTTTAAATTCAATAATAACAAGGGATTTTTTGGTACCCCTTTCCATGAGATAACCACTTTAAAAAAAAAAAAGATTGCATGTTCCTATGTTACCCAGGCTGGCCTCAAACTCCTGGGCACAAGAAATCTTCCTGCCTCAGCCTCCCGAGTAGCTGGGTCTACAGGTGTGTGCCACTGGGCTCCACTCACCCTTTTTGGTAACATAAAATTCACAATGTATATTGCTATAAGTTAAGTGTTTTCACCCTTCCAAAAATCAAATGTTGAAATTCTAACACCTAATGTGATGGCATTGAGAGGCGGCCTTTGAGAGGTGATTTGGTCCTAAGGGTGGAGCCCTCATGAATGCGTTTGGTGCCCTTGCAGTACAGCTTGCTCCCTCTCTCTTTGCACTCTGCCAACAAGAACACAGCCATCTGCAAAGCAGAAAGCAGGCCTTGCCAGACAGCAGATCTGCGGGTGCCTTGATCTTGAGCTGCCCAGCCTACAGAAGCATGAGAGATATGTTGCTTAAGGCACTCAGTCTATATTCCGTTACAGCCACTTGAACTGTCTGAGACATCATTCTGGAGGAAGATGAGAAAACGGAAACTTTTTGCAATTTTTCTGGACAATTATGAAGTAGTAATTATTCAAATCATTCTCCCTTTCACATCCCAAATACCAAAATGAAATAGGCTTAAATTGTCAAATCCCCTAAAAGTCCATGGAGGGGGAGATTTAAAATATCCCACAACATCGAAAAAGGATCCACCACCTAGCAATCCAGTTCTCTGCCATTTCTAAGCTGTCTGACCTTTGATCATGTCACTTAAACCTCAGTGTTTTCTTCTGTAAAATGAGAGAATTAACACCTACCCCATAGGAAAGAGTGTTGCAAAAACTATTTTTACGGGTGCAGTAGCTCACACCTATACCCAGCACTTTGGAAGGCCGAGGTGAGAGGATTGCCTGAGCCCACGGGTTCGAGATCAGGCTGGGCAACTTGGCAAGATATCATCTCTACAATAAATAAAAAATTAGCCAGGCATGGTGGCACGTGCATGTAGTTCCAGTTACTTGGAAGGCTGAGGTGGCAGAATCACCTGAGCCCAGCAGGTCGAAGCTGCGGTGGCTGTGAGCAGTGTGCAACTGCACTCCAGCCTGGGCAACAGAGTGAGATTCCAACTAAAACAAATTAAAACATAAAAATAAATTTAAAGAAAAACTATTTTTAAAATGTGTTGTGAGGTATATATGGCAAAAGGTACAAAACCTTGGATAGGAAAAAAACACACCAACTTCAAGATATATGTTACCTACCTACACACAAAAGAGAAAGAAAGCGAGCAAAGGAAAAGGAGATTTCAGTTGCATCTGAGCTTGTTATTTCTTAAAAAAAAAAAAAAAAACTCTGAAGGCAGCATGGCAAAATGTTAATATTTATCTGAGTGGTGAGTGCCTGGGGGTACTTTTTCTTTCCTGTATGCTGAAATATATAATAACATTAAGTTCAAATGGAAGCTCATGCCCATCAGTGCCTAAGAGTGCGAGCTCTGACTAAAAACTTCCACACAGCCAAGGAAATAATCAAAACCTACAGGTTGGGAACACATATTTGCAAACCATGTATTTGCTAAGGGGTTCATATCCAAAATATACAAAGAATTCATACAATTCAATAGCAGTAAAAACAAACCACCTGATTTTTAAAATGAGCAAAGAACAGAAGTAGACATTTCTTCAAAGAATATATAAAAATGATCTACAGGTATATGAAAAGGTGTTCAACATCATTAGCTGTTAGGAAAATGAAAATAAAAACCACAAGGAGTTAGTCCCTCACACTGTTAGGGCGACTACTGTCAAAAAGTCAAGAGGGGACAAACATTGGCAAGGGTATAGAGAAGAGGGAGCTCTAGTCCCCTGCTGGCGTGAATGAACGGTGCATCTGCTACAGAAAACAGTACGGTGGCTCCTAAAGAAAATTAAAAACAGAACTACTATATGACCTCTTCCGGGCATACACCCAAAGGATATGAAATTACCAACTTGTAAAGAGATCTGCATTCCCATATTCGTTGCAGCCTTATCCACAATAGCCAAGATATGGAAACAACCTAAGTGTCTACCACCGGACAAATGGATAAAGAAACTGTGGTATACATATACGATAGAATATTATTCAGCCTTTAAAAAGGAGATCATGCCAATTTGTCACAGCATGGATGAACTTAGAAGACATTTCACTAAGTGATATAAGCCAACATAGAAAGAAAAGTATTGTATGATCTCACTTATATGTAGAATCTGAAAGAAAAAGAAAGAAAGATAGAAAGATAGAAAGAATAGAAGGAAGGAGGGAGGGAGGAAGGAAGGAAGAAAGGAAGAAGGAAAGAAAGGCCAAATATACAGAGATGGAGAATGAAACAGTAGTTACCCGGGGTAGAGGGAAGTGGGGAGAATGAAATGGAGAAATATAGGTTAGAGATTACAAAGTAGTAGATATGTAAAATGAACAAACTGGAGACCTAGTGTCCAGGAGGTCAATAGTTAACAAGATTGTCCTGCATTTGGTTTTCCTGCTAAATGATCAGATTTTAACTGACCATGCCACCAAAAAAAAAAAAAAAGAGTTAACCATATGAAATGATAGATATGTTAATTTGTTTCACTATAATAACCATTTTACTATCTATATGTATACCATAACATCATGTTGTATACCTTAAATATACACAATAAAATTTATTTTAAAAAAAGAAAGAGCCGGGCTCGGTGGCTCAGCCTGTAATCCCGCGCTTTGAGAGGCTGAGGTGAGTGGATTGCCTGAGCCTGTGGGTTCAAGACCGGCCTGGGCAACTTGGCGAGACCTCATCTCTACAATAAATCAAAAAATTAGCTGGGCGTGGTAGCACGCGCCTGTAGTTCCAGCTACTTGAAAGGCGGAGGAGGAAGGATCGCCGGAGCCCAGCAGGTCGAGGCTGCGGTGGCCGGGAGCGTGCCACTGCACTCCAGTCTGGGCGACGGAGTGAGACTCCCACTCAAAAAAAAAAAAAAAAAAAAGAAAGAGGCCAGACGCAATGACTCAGCCCTGTAATCCCAGCATTTTGGGTGGTTGAGGCAGAAGGATCACTTGAGCCCAGGAGTTCAAGACCAGCCTGGACAACATAGGAAGACCTCATCTCTACAAAAAAATCAAAAAATTAGCTGAGTGTGGTATCACGTGCCTATAGTCCCAGCTACGCAGGAGGTTGAGGCGGAAGGATCGCCTGAGAGCAGGAGTTGAGGCAGTGGTGAGCCATGATTATGCCCCTGCACTTCAGCCTAGGTGACGGAGTAAGACTCCAACACAAAGAAAAAACAAAAAGAATGTGAGCTCTGAAATCAAATCCTGGACTTGAATGGAGGTCTGCAACACACTATCTGTGTGATCTTGGACACATTTCTTTGAGCCTCAGTTTCCTCATGTATAAAATGGAAACAGTAGTGCCTCGTGTTCGCTCGGAATAATAGCAGTGTCCCATGAGACTTAAATTAGATTTTAAAAACTCAAGAGAATCTGCCCAGTACCCAGCATATGGTAAATGTCCAAAAGAGTTAGTAGATACCACTCTCTTTTTTAAAACAAAATTAATTAAACTAACAATAAAAATGCAGAGAAAATTGAGCATATTTTCTGTTTTATTTTCAAGACCCGTAGACTTGAAATCATTTTGCATTTTTTTATGAAGTAATTTCAACATATTTCCATAACAACAAAGAAGATGAGGCATGCCTCAGATTCAACATAATGGAAGTTTACTGATGTCTTCACCTTATTCTCACTCTCTCACTTGGAAGGAAAGAAAACCTCCCTTACAAACCCCAAAATTGAGCAAAATTACTTTAAAAAATGAAGTCCTTTTCACACCCACCTGTCACTGGAGCAGACCTGAACAAAGGCCCAGCTCTCCGCAAAGTCGCACTCGAAAAAGCGTCCCAGTTAATTGCTCATAATGTCCTCCATTTATCCCAAAAGCAAAGACCTTGGCTAGGTCAAGCTCACCCTCAACAGAGTTGTTAGTGGTGTACCCCACTCTACAGGAGTGGCTTCAAAACCTCAGCATGCGGGGCTCTTGACATGAGAACACGATAATGTACATGTGCTGACTTAGCTCTAGATATGGCCTGGCACAGTGGCTAAAGCCTGTAATTCCAGAACTTTGGGAGGCCGAGGAGAGAGGATTGCCTGAGCTCAGGGGTTCGAGACCAGCCTGGGCAACTTGGTAAGACCTTGTCTCTACATTAAAACAAAAAATTAGCCAGGCGTGGTAGCACGTGCCTGTAGTTCCAGCTACTTGGAAAGCTGAAGCGGGAGGATTGCCTGAGCCCAGCAGGTCGAGGCTGTGGTGGCCTTGAGCATGCTGCACTCCAGCCTGGGCAATAGAGCAAGACTCTGACTCAAAAAAAAGAGAAAGCTCCAGATATTTCTAAGTGAGAAGAGCAAGTCTTAGACCCAGATGCTCAGTGCAGCCCCATTTCTAGAAAACAGCAACAATAAAAGCAATGCACTACTTTTTTTTTTTTTTTTTTTTTTAGTCAGGATTTCACTCTGTCACCCAGATTGGAGTACAGTGGCATGATCACAGCCCACTGCAGCCTCCAACTCCTGGGCTCAAGTGATCCTCCTGCGTCAGCCTCCTGAGTATCTGGGACCACAGGGGTGCACCACCACACCTGGCATTTTCTTAAATTTTTTGTAGAGACAAAGTCTCGCTATATTACCCAGGCTAATCTCAAACTCCTAGACTCAAGTAATCCTCCCGTCTCCACCTAGCAAAGTGCTGGGATTATAGACCTGAGCCACCATGCCTGGCCATGCCTTACCTTTAAAATGCAGATAATCCTCTATCAATCTCTTCCCTACTTTCTTCCCCTGGTTGTATTCTACTGGTAAATGAAATCCAAGAGCTCCTTGAGAACTATTATCAAGAAGAATAAAACCTTGTGGCCCAGACATGCATGGATATCAGTAGGTAAAAATGGGACTTTTCCTGATGTTCCAAAAAGAAGGCATCAGATAGTAAAAAATTCAAGCATGGGCATACATCTTTCTGAAGGACTAATAAAGAAGAATCTAAACAAGCTGTGCCACTCAAAAAGAGCAGAAGACCAGGACAGACAAAGGGGTCTTAGGTGGGCATGTTTTTTATTTCATTTTCACGATCTGTAGATTTGGCATATCATTGTGTGGTTTCTTTTTTTTTCTAGTTTTTTTTTTTTCAACACATTTCCACAATATTGCCTTTATTTTAATTGTCTGATATTATTTCCATCATATTGCCTTAGGAGGACATGACATAGTTTCTCCATCTCAAAACTACATCCAAACATGGCACGGGTATATTCCAAGAGCTTCACAGAAAGATCTCAGGGGCATCTGGTGTCTCGCTCCCCAGCTACACAGCTATTTGTGGAGTGGTCCGGCTGATCATGGGACTTCTCTGAATAGGGAAGACAAAGAATTGGAAAGAAAGCACCTGAAATTCCCTCCTTCCTCAGATCTTGATTAAACTGGGGAAAGGAAAGAAGCAGGTGAGTCATACACCAGGTATGAAAGTGAAGTCTTCTGACATCATTAGATATCAGGAAAGATGTCAACCAAATATGACCAGAGGAAGTAATTGGGGCGTGGGGTGGGGGGGAACACTGGCTTTTTTTATGTTCATCTCTTCCACGAGGAATTCCTACTGCTCAATACACTTACATGTGTTTTCCACATCCAGAATCAGGACACAGAATGTTTATAATGCCTCTGGGAAGAAGAGGTAGCCTGAGAGATATAATACTGACAAAAAAAATAAGCATTTGAGTATCTAAGGCCTAGTCATGGGTACTCTTCTGAGCTATGTGAGTTTTCATCATAACAATACATTATCTTTACAATAAAAATGGGACCAGGCATGGTGGCTCACACCTGTAATCCCAGCACTTGGGGAGGCTGAGGCAGGAAGACTGCTTGAGCCCAGGAGTTGGACCAGCCCAGGCAACATAGCAAGACCTCATCTCTACAAAGAAATTTACAAGTTAGCCAGGCATGGTGACACACAACTATAGTCTCAGCTAGGAAGACTAAGGCAGAAGGAATGCTTGAGCCCAGGAGGTTGAAGCAGTGGCAAGCCGTAGTGCACTCTAGCCTGGTGACAACTCAAAAAAAAAAAAAAAAAGAAAAGCGAAATTTATCCATGTCTAAGCTTGCAGGTTAGGCTTTTGTTTTCCCAAGTCATCCCACTGAGTAAATTCTGTACATAGGCAAGGTAGGCTCGCCACCTCCATTCCAGTCAAAGATCCAGCTTCCGAGTTACTCAGGCCATATTGTAAAAATATATGTCTGCCAGTCTCGATGAAGCTCTGTATGATGGAGGATAGAATGGAATTAACCAACAAAGAGCATCTTCTGTGAGCCAGGCATGGTGCCCGACAGTTTCTTTATTTTTTCTCATTTTACCCTTATACCAAGTCCAGGAGCAAGATGATGACAACCCATTTGACAGATGAGAAAACTAAAGCTTACCTTCCCCAAATCACTCAGCTAGTAGGCAGTAGAAGCAGGGATTGACTTTCTGATTCAAAGGCCAGTGTTCTATTCACTTCTTGTACTGGGGGCTTTGGGGGGGACTTAAAAATTGTTGAAAGCTAGACATGGTGGCATACCCATAGTCCCAACTATTGGGGAGGCTGAGGCAGGAGGATTGCTTGAACCCAAGAGTTTGAGACCAGTGTGGGCAACATAGCAAGATCCCACCTCAATAATAATAATAATAATAATACTACAGTCTTGATGATTGGAAGCAAATATTCTCAGATGTTAATTCTGGGTGCTTGAAATGTGACTGTTATTTTAGTCTTTGTACTTTTAATTATTTTTAAGAGATAGGTTCTCACTATATTGTCCAGGCTAGTCTCAAACCCTTGGACTCAAGTGGTCCTCCCACCTCAGCTTCCCAAGCAGGTGGGACTACAGGCATGTAATAAAAAGTACAAACATAAAAGCTTTGAAAATAATTTTGAATCTCATTACACAGAAGAGGAAAAACACTATTAATATCATTCTAATCAACTCTTCACTTATATTTATACTCATAGAATGACAGATGGGTAAACAGATAAATATGGTATTAAAAAATACCCTCAAAAAATGAGCATATGGTAAAGATACCATGTAAATAAAAATCTCAAATTTAATCTTATTCTATTTAACAGAAGAAAAAGAAATCAAGTTAAAATGGAAAGAAATTTGAATCTCAATTAAATGTTTGTACATCAATAAAAAGATTATGTAAAAACTCCTCTAAAATGAAAATAGTTATGAAAATCACTAAAAGATAGATGTGGTTATGTTTTTTTAATTACATTTTATTTCTAATAATTTGGTTGTGAAAGTGGTGTCATTGAGTTATCTATTCTTTTTACATTGTCCAGGTTCCTAACAATAACATTTTTTTGGTAGCCATAAATATTATGCCTTTTAATACCAATTTTTAAAAATCAATTTATTTGGACCCAGTGCTCATCACTATTTCCTTTTATCACAGCTTTTCAATCCTATATTCTTTTATTTTGACTCATGTCTCAGTTGGCTGGATTTTGTTTTTCAAGTAGTTTTGTTTTTTATTTATCTATTTTTTTTTTTTTAATTTTGAGTCGGGGCCTCACTCTGTCATTCAGGTTAGAGTTCAGTGGCACCATCACAGCCATCACAGCTCACTAGAGTTTTGACCTCCTGGGCTCAGGTGATCCATCTGCCTCAACCTCCCAAGTAGCTGGGACTACAGGCATGCGCCACCACGCCCAGCTATTTTTTTTTTTTCCTGTACAGACAAGGTCTTGCTATGCTGCCAGGCTAATCTCAAACTTCTGGGCTCAAGCGATCTTCCTGCCTCCACCTCCCAAAGTGCTGGGAGCACAGGCATGAGCCACCACACCTGGCTTCTCAAGTAGTTTTCTATAAGAGGGTTTCATGGGCACACCCATGTTCTTCCTATTTTACAGTTCTGACTAATTTTTGACTAACACTGTGGTTATCACATTTTTTATATTTTTGGAGGAACCATTTTATCAGTCAAAATCACAACCTGAACTCCTCCTCTAAGAAGCAGACAACACCAGGCCTGGTCCCTACAGCGCCATTGCCTTTAACCACCTAAGGCCCCCACCTAAGGTCCCATAAATTCCAATCTGATAATTTTGCATGAGCATGAATGTAGGCATGAGAAGTCTAATAACTTGTATTCCAATTCCTCAGCTAGCTACACTCATTCAAGCAGACCTCTGAATGTTGCTTTTTTTTTCTTTTTTCTTTTTTTGAAATTTCTTCTTTTTACTTTTTTATTTTTTTTTATTTTTTTGAGTTGGAGTCTCACTGTATCACTCAGACTGGAGTGCTGTGGCTGCTCCTGGCCACTGCAGCCTCGACCTGCTGGGCTCCGGCGATCCTTCCGCCTCAGCCTTCCAAGTAGCTGGAACTACAGGTGAGCGCTACCACGCCCGGCTAGTTTTTTTGATTTATTGTAGAGATGAGGTCTCGCCAAGTTGCCCAGGCGGGTCTTGAACCCGTGGGCTCAGGCAATCCACTCACCTCAGCCTCCCAAAGCACTGGGATTACAGGCTGAGCCACCAAGCCCGGTTTCTTTTTTTTTTTTTTTAATTGGAGTCTTACTCTGTCACCCAGACTGGAGTGTAGTGGCACACTCACAGCCACCAAAGCATTGACCTGCCGGGCTCAGGAGATCCTTCTGCCTCAGCCTTCTAAGTAGCTGGAACTACACGTGCGAGTTACCAAGCCTGGCTAATTTTTTATGTATTGTAGAGATGAGGTCTCACTAAGTTGCCCAGGCTGGTCTTGAACCTGCAGGCTCAGGCAGTTCGCTCACCTTGGCCTCCCAAAGTGCCGGGATTACAGGCTGAGCCACCAAGCCTGGCCGAACATTGTATTTTCAAAGAATTTATGAATTAGCCACCACTTACCAACTTAATACATTCAGCTCTTTCCAGCAAGGTATTGTGGCTGATTATTACAAGGAGACTATTAAAACAAGACTAATACAATTGAATTAAAAATGAAAAACTAGAACAAAGAAAGAATAAGTGTCCCAGAGATGAATGAAGGTGGCTTGGGTCTGCCAGCATAGACTTCCTGAAGGTTGGGGTACCAGGTCAGGTGCAGGGACTGGTGAGACTCTGACTACAGGTGACCCATGTGGCAGGTTTACTCCCTCAGCTTTCTATCCAGGGAAACTGCATGGAAATTAGAGGATGATCCCCATCTGAATTTCAAGTTGTAGGACACAGAAATTGCCCAGGGTCTTGTCACTGTTTGGGCAGACATGGATGGAGGAAGGCGTGTAGGTGCAGGCATCAGAAGACAGCAACTGGTTCACATGTGACCTTTGGTGGGTCACTTCTCATTCCTGAATCTCAGTTTCCAAACCAGACAGTAAACATTAGGACCTGTGCCTGTTTCTCAGGATTAGGATTCAGCAACAAATAGGAGACACTGAAGAGAGTTGTTGCTGCTTTTATGGTCATTCTTTGCCTTTAGTAAACATCTACAGTTTGTTTATCTGCCACTGGGCAGAATTATATTTGTAAAAGATAGGGTTACACTCTGGAAAGGGACAGGGTGTCTGGAATCACAAACTCGAGTCTTTAGGATGATGTCCCCTCTCCCTTCCCCCAGCCTTGTCCACTCTGTGTGTAAAAGGATTTAACAGCACCAGACTGGGATCTTTCCAGGCCCTGGACACTGAAAAGCATGTGGCACCCTTCACATATAACCCCAAATAAAAATAATACTATGGCATAAAATAAATGTAAGGAAGGTGAACAAATGTCTCATTTCCCCCACAATGACTCCTTTGTTTTGAAATATCAATTTATTTTATCCTCAAAAAAGGATTTCTGTTTTCTTCTGTTTGTTTTAGTTTGTACCTGCGTGTGTGTGTGTGTGTGTGTGTACACAAGCATCCTACACGTATCTGCAGAGAGATCTGGGGATCCACTGCCTGGGAGGCTGCCCATCATTAACCCAGCCCTGGGAGTGGCATGGCACTACCTGTTCTGCGGGTTGCTGTGAGTCACTGGGATCATGTGTCATAAAGAACTTAGCATGGTGTCTATCTTGTGGAAAGGACCAAAGATGGGCATTCCTGCAGCTGACCTCCTCTCCCATGACAGACCTCCATCCCAGCAGCACACCTACCTCCTGCCCATTCCTTACTCCTTCCCAGGGCCTCGTCTGATGGATTCACAGAAGGAAGGACAGGGCCTGGGTGCCCAGTCCACTCTCTCTAACCACACCCTGTGCTCTCTGTGCAACAGGGGCTCCTACTGACAGGTCCAGGTTGGAGAGGACCATCGTGGGTCTCCCAAGTTGGTGAGTGGTGGGAAGCCTGCCTGACTGCAAGGGACACATCAGCAGTTTGTTTGGTTCTTATACTTACCATGCTCCCAATGTCAAGTTCATCAGTGAAATTGTTGATATACTGACTTCCAACAATGCCATTAGCCCTTTAACAAATTTTGGTTTTTGTTCATTTTTTAGAGACAGGGCCTCGCTCTGTTACCCACTCCAGAGTGCAGTGCCATGATCACAATTCACTGCAGCCTCTAACTCCTGGGCTTAAGCGATGCTCCCACCTCAGCCTCTTGAGAAACTGGGACACAGGCATGCACCATGACACTGGCACATTTTTAATTTTTTGTAGTGATGGGGGTCTCACTATGTTGCCCTGGCTGGCCTCGAATCCTGGCCTCAAGCAATCCTCCCACCTCAGTCGCCCAAAGTCAGCCACCATGCCTAGCCCTCTTCACACACATTTTGAAAAGCACTACCTACCATCACAATTACTATGGGTGGGCACAGCCCAGTGGTACCTGGTTTCACAGGGAATGGTAACTTTGTGGGAAGAAGAAAGAGATTCCATGTTGCCCAGGACAGGGCCTCCAGGTTGGTGAGGGGTGTGAGCCCCTGCACCCTGGACTGGGTGTCTTTGTGCAGTCAATAAACCACCTAACTGTGCACATCAACTCTCCTGGGATTAGGGGTAGGATTAAAAAGACCCTTCCAAACCCTAAAGATGCTTATTTTTCTTCACAATAGTGTTAATACTAATAAAAACATGTTATCTAGAAGGAGTCACAGGCCCAAACAGCTCTCGCGGTTGCAGCAAATGGAGACATAACTAACCTCGAACCACTGACTTAGGTCTTTGTTATAAAATATAAGTTTCTAAAATGATAAAGTGCTTTTGTTCAGCAAATTCTAAGTACGAACATTAGCAAAACATGTTTAAAGAGATCACCCAGCTGCAGGTTCAGAGAGTGGACTGGAGGTGCCCTTTGAGTGCCGCGGGTTTCCATCAGCCAAGGGTTCTGGCATCTGGAATGGGAGGAAGGACACCCCAGATGAGGGACACCGACTCACCTCCACAGGTCTCCTGAATCCGCACCACATCGCCAATCTGCAGGGAGAGGTGGGGTGTCCCATGGCCTTGGAAGTTGTAGATGGCTGTGAGGTGGAAGAGAAAGACAGCTGTGTGAGCCCTCTAGACCCCTCAAATCTCTGCTCCTTCCTGTTCTGCCTGCCTCGAGACTAGCTCGTGCCCAAGCAGCCCACACAGTCTCAACAGAACCGATGCAGTAACCTGTTACCTAGCACAGGAGTCCATCCAGACCCAGCCTGGCTGCTAAAGGCTCCCCAAATTACCCAACACAGGCCCTGCATCCAGCCTGTCACAAGGAGGTGGTTAATGTATCATTTACAACGTACCCCAAGCAGTGGACATGTCAAATTGTATGTTGTATGTGTTTTGCCACAATTAAAAAGAAACAATGACATGCTAAGCACCGGAAGTGCGGCAAAGTGCTCTGCTAGGCAGAAGAGGGGACATAGGTAGCAGGACAGCAGGAGAGCCAAGGACTGTGGCCTCTGAGAGCCTGAGCTCTGCCTTCAGCCAGCCTGGGGCTGAGTCTCTGCCCAGACATCTTGGGTACCTGTGACCAAAGTGATTATGGAAACGAAAGAGATTCACGGCATGGGAAGAGCCAACCAGGTTCTAATGCCCCATGAAGAGCAGCCAACAGATAGAACCCAACAGCTGGACCCTTCAGAGTCACGAGAGAAGCCAACTGGTTCCCCTGCCATGCCCAGATGGGTGAGCTGAACTCAGGAAGCACAAGTGCGTAGAGAACACATGACGTGGCCTGCTGGGCCCACCCGTGGCACCATGGAAAGCTTCCTGAAGGAAGGACCCGCTGAGCTAGGCCCATCCACTCTCACCCACCCACACAGCACTGTCGTGAAGACAGAGAGGGCTGATCAAGGAGAAGGAGTCTCGGTAGGACCATCCCCAGGAGGAAGACCCGGTGTGAGCTCCCGTCCACCATAAGGCCCTCGGTCCTGCACTGCCCACAGGATGGGCAGGTGACAGCTGCAAAACGGGCCCACTTTCCCTCTAAATCTGGTTCTTCATTTTTAAAGTAGGCATCATTGGTGCCACTCTGACCCACCCCACAAGGTTGGGTGGGGAGCTGAAATAAGACAATTCCATCCTAATCAGGTTGTTGTTCTCCTAAGGAGGAACTCACTTATCTGGAAGTGGGTTACCAGTGCTAACCTGATAACGACAAGCTGTTTATCAAACACTTGCTATATACCAGACCTGCTTCTAAGTTCTCCCCATGCATTTACTCACTTAATCCTCACAATACTCCTTCCAAGTGAGAAGTATTATTATTTCCAAATTTCACATGCGAAACTCGGCACAGAGAGGTATATTAACTTGCCCAAGGTTACACCGTGCTGGAGCTGCAAGTGTAGGCCACGCTCTTTACCATGCTCTACAGGTTCATCTCCTTTCAACTTGGAGGACAAGGACAGTAGCCACGAAGTGACCAGGGTCCAAATGGACAATGCTGCTCTGTATCTAAAAAGAACCATGCACACCTTGCATGAAATGACACAAATTTTGTGCAGATTATTTTGTATCACAGACATCACCTCCAGTCGATAATTCCCTTTTCATCTCTTCCTCCCCCAACTTATCTCTTTCCCTTCCTTCCCTCTCTCTTCTTTTCCACCTCCTCCCTCAGTCCCACCCCCAACACACATCTGCTTAAACCTCATGAAAAACAGAAGAGTGGATTGGAAGGAAGCCCAGCTCTGCCATCTACTGCTGTGTGAACATGTACAAGTGACTTCACCTCTCTGAGTCTGACCTTCTTACAGTGGAGGGGTGTTAACAGCACCTACTGCACAGGGTTATTAGGCTGTTTAAATGTAATCAAGCTCAGGGTGCTCCCCAGGCCTACCCCATGTACCCATCCTCTCTTGTGGGCACGCAGAAGGACGAACAGTCTCCATCTCGAAAAGCAATCAAGCTTGGAGTGAAGAGCAGTGTCCCTCAAGTCAAATAGATTTGTCTCTTGAGTCCTGTCCTTAACTGGCTGTGGCCTCAAGCCCAGGGTGGCAGTGTGCAGTTGCCCAGGCTGTGCCCTACACAAGGCCACCCAGCCAAGAGAGCAGGGAAGACTGGCACCCAGCCTAGGACCTGCTGGCCAAGGCCTATGCCCTGCCCTGATGCTGTGCCCACTTGAGCAGTGGTGTCTTTTCATAATCCACACAAAGGCACTGTAGGGGCCAGGGGCAGCATCCCTGAGCCTCAGTTTACCCAACTGTAGAACACAGGAGATAATAGTCACTACCTTGTAGGGTTCCTAGGAGGCTTGGCTGAGATTAATGCCGTAAAAAGCTTGACTTCATGTCTGGCCATAACAAGTGTTCACTAAATGGTAGGTACTTTTCTTTTGATTAGCATTAGGCTAATTCCTTTGAAGTTTTCTGCCACCTTTAAATCTACTTCCCCATTTGTGACCAACTGGTGGCCCTGTCGGTCAACACTGAATAAAATGAATCTTTTGTCCAAAAGTAAACCTTGGGAAGGCCCTCAGGGGATGCTGAGGCTTCTCTCCTCCTGCATAAACATGGCCTGTTTCTTCATTCCCTCCACACTTGGCCTGATTTCAAACCCCCCTCTCTCATGGGTTGCTGTCGTTTGGACACGCTCCAGTTTGCCGGTGTTCTCACTCAGCAGACTTTACTCCCTGTTACTCCACCCATGAGGTCTGCCTGGGGACTCGGCCATGGAGGTGGTCAGGGCCATGGAGGCAACTGAGGTTTCTGACAGAAGGAAACCATCCATAGCGTGCCAGCCTCTGGGGCACTAGTGAATCAGGGGTGTCCGTCAGGTATTTTTGGAGGTGAGGCATGACTGTGTTTTGTTCCCTGTCTCTTCCCAACTTTCCTCAGAAAGCTCTTTCTCACCCTCTGCCCAGCAGCATCAGATGAGAAGCTGCCCATTAATTGGCTTAAGATGCCTTGGACAGATCTTGAAACTGGGTATTCAACAAGAATGTCTATATTTGTTCCAAAAACTCATTAATTATGAAAATGAAAGTAACTGACTTTGCCAATGTATAAACGTATTTCTGCCTTTGCATAAGGGCTGCATTTGTAGAAAAGTAGATATTACTGACAAAGGAAGTGGCTTTGCAGATGAATACTCAATTCTGTTAGGTTTTTTAGATGACTAACAGGAAACTCTGAGCCAGAGTGCCACTCTGCTCAGTTAGATTGCTTATCTCTGACCCTCAGATTGTTTCTGACCAGTGTAAGATGGCCCTAACCACCTTCATCTTTTGAGCGGGGGGATGGAAAAGGGGGAAAAAAAGGAAGAAATCATAGCTGGTTCCAGCCTGGTCAAAACCCGTCACAGAAGATAGACAAGTTGGGGAAGGCTGCCCACAGTCCCTCAGGCTGCTGGCCATTCCTGCAAATTCCCATTCCAGCTTCTCTATCATAGGAGTTCTCCATGTACTAGAGAACATTGACACATACCCCATGTAAGACTTGATCACTCCCTGTCTCAAAGAATACCCAGGAACCAAGGCAGCAGCTGATTTATTGATCCAAACCAAAGTATTTGTGGCCAAGGGGCCAAGGATCAAAGGATGTTCCCAAGTTCTGGAGCCATCTGGGTCACTGATTCCAACAATGACTCATGTTGGAAATCCCGGGTTGTCAAGCCATTGAGAGCTATTTTGAGGCAGATGGGACTTACAACAACCCTGGAAATCTAATCCATTGATGAGCTCCCAATTCTACCTAAGCATATGGAAGTGGTCTGCTCCCCAGGAGTCCAAATTAAAAAAAAATAAGGTAAAAAGTAAACAACATTGTTATTGCACTGTAGCTCATAAAAACAACTAGGGAAGGGCCCTTGTGTTCTGTGCAATTTTAGGAGACAAGTACCATGCTTCTCTTTGATTTATAGATGAGAAAACTTAGGAGGAGGAGGGTAAACAACTTATCCTCCTAATAAGATATAGATGATAGACAGACAATACATAGATACATAGCTAGATACTTATGTAGATAGATCCAGAAGTCTGAATTTTAATCACTGCACACACTGATTCCAAAGAAAACGGTAAACATTTATTGAGCACATATTGTATACCAAGCACATACTCCAAGGTTTTTTCAACAGGTACTTATATGAACATCTGCTGTGTGCTAGGTACTGCTCTGAGTACTGTAGTCACAATGATAGATAAGACAGAAAAAATCACCAGCACTTTACAACCCATTTATCTTCACAGTAACCATGCAAGGCTTACCCCATGTAACATACCAGAAACTCAAAGGAAAGTAAAGAACTTGCCCATGGCCACACAGCTAGAAAGTAGATTCAAACCCAGAATGGAGCCCAAAGACCTTGCTTCCCTGACTGGCTGTTGTCACACTCTATTATACCTACACCAGACGTTATGTCCTGTCTTTCCATCTAGCCCTGGTGAGGATGGAGACTGAGCTTGTCTTGCTGACCTCTGTCTCCCCAGAGCCTGACCGCAGTAGAAGTGGGATCAATATTGACAAAACACTTAAGAAATATGTGTTGGACTGAAAGAACATGAATGGACACACAGGGCAGGCAAGTCTCTTCATCTGGCCATGCTCTATCTTACATTTCTCAAGATTGCTTCAAGAGATGCTGACCCAGCTTGACTGCCAATTTTGATTGCAGCCATCAAGTGCCCTGTGACCCTTTGAGATGAATTCGTACCTCATCTTGGGCCTTGCCATCTGCTGACATGTTTGAAAACAAAAGCTTCAGCCAACACCAAGTGTTAATAGAATTAGGACAAGAGGCTATATAAGAGGAACAAAAGCAATAATAAAGAAAGAGAATGTAATTGCCTGAAGCTCACTTCTCCAGTCCCCAAGCTGGGCTTCGGAGAGTCTCCACTCCAGGGGGAAATACAACTGGCCAGCAGGTCCATTTTGGAGTCAAGTGAAATGTGCTCATTGAAATGCACAAGCAGTGTGCCTGAAGGCTCTGAACAGGTGTTGACAGTCTCAGCACTGAGGCAGTGTCCTCATGATGCATCTGGAAGGGCAACTGCAAGACAGAAGCCTCTGGCAGCAACTCCAGAGCTCAAAGCCAGGTGCAGGTCAGCAGCGAATAAAGCAGGAATGTTACAGCCAAGGGGACCTGGGAGGAAGACAGGTGTTCCTGTGCCCACCAGGGGAGAGCAGAGGAGTCACACGAACAGCTAACCTCTGTTGAACATTTCTCACCCATTAGATACAATTCTAGGGGCTTTACAACACAGTCACCTACTTAATCTTTGCCACAGTTCTTGGGGTGGGATAATTGTGATCACCTCTATTTTACAGGTGAGGAAACTGAGACAGCTTAAGATTAAGTGAACATCCCAGGGTGACACCACAAGGAAAGAGCCAAGCTCCGGAGCACATACCCACCACCACCATGCCACAATGCCTCTCGCTAGCAGAGATGGATTTAATACATGCACGATGCTGGGTGTTTTTGTCCCCTTATTGGATTGTGACAGCAATTTTACAGGCTGCACATCACTGCGCTCAGTCTTCAGTGAGCCCAAGTGATGGGTTCAGCCAATAAGAGGCAAATTGGGGTCCCAATGAGTTATGAAAAACAGTGTCTCTCAACCAGGGGTGTATTTGCTCCACTGGAAGAGATATTTGTCAATATCTGGAGACATTTTTGTTTGTCCCAACCTGAAGGAGGAAAAGGGGTGTCAGTGCCACTAGCATCTAGTGGGTAGAGGCCAGAGATGCTGCTGCACAGAACACCCCCACAACAAAGAATGATCTGGCCCACCATGTCAATAGTGTCAAAGCTGGCCAGGAGCAGTGGCTCATACCTGTAATCCCAGCACTTTGGGAGGCTGAGGAAAGAGGATTACCTGAGACCAGGAGTTCGAGACCAGCCTAGGTAACATGGCAAGACCGCATTTCTACAAAAAATTAGCTGGGCATGGTGGCATGCACCTGTAGTCCTAGCTAAATGGGAGACCAAGGCAGAGGATCGCCTGACCCCAGCAGGTCGAGGCTGCAGTGGCCGTGATTGTACTACTGTACTCCAGTCTAGGTGACACAGTGAGACTCCAACTCAAAAAAAAAGAAGTGCCAAGGCCGATAAATTCTGCTCAAAGATACCACACAGATTTCATTCTCTCCATTCCAGCACTCCTACAGGCACATCTTCACACACATTTTCACATACTCACACATACACCACATAGTTGAAAAAGAGACTTTATGATGAAGTAAACCAAATCAGTCCCCCAGTCCCAAATGCCAAGAGCACCTAGTGCTCTGGTGGAGCCAGGTCAGGAGAATGGAGTGAGAGGGGATGACTCCTGCTGTCCTGAGCATCCATGAAATCTAGTTGAAGAGGCAAAATGAGCTCACAAGAAACAAGGGACTGTCTTAAACAATGGAGGGCTAAACTGCAAGCCACAGCAGTTGCGAGCTCTCAGAGGGAAAAAAAGAGGCCCCATGAAGGAAGTGAGACTGGAGGGAGAGGGAGGGGCAAAAGACAGGCAAGGGGAAGAAGTGGACTGAGAGTCCCTGAGAAGGTGGGGGCTGGGGGCAAGGACAGGAGGAGGAAGGGGAAACTGGCTTGATGTGTGAGGGACGGATGGCAGGGCTATCTTAATGGGAGGGAGAACTAGTGACCTTGGTACAGTGGCCAACTTCAGGGGCACAGCATTTGGAGAAGAATCCGAGAGCACTCCATTTATTACTGTGGTGCTGTGGTGCTCTCACAGTACCTGGCCTCCTGACAGGGAACGGGGTGGGTGGGGAGATGGAAGCATGATGGCACAACTCAGCCCATCTGAACCTTATGAGGCCAGTAGAAAATGAATCCTCCAACTTCTACCTACCACCTATCGATCTTCCCAACCACATGTCCATCCACTCACCCATTTATCCACCCACTCATCCATCCATCTACCCACCCATCCATCCATCCGTCCTTCCTTCCACTCACCCATTCATTCATCCATCCATCCATCCATCCATCCATCCATCTATCCATCCTTCCTTCCACTCATCCATCCATCCATCCACCCATCCATCCATCTACCCACCCATCCAGTCAGTCACATATCCATCTATTCACATATCCATCCACCTACCCACCCATCCACCTATCCATCCATCCATCCACCTGCCCACCTACCCATCCATCCAGCCATCCAGCTATCTATCCATCCATCCACTCACCCATCCATTCATCTATTCACACATCCATCTACCCACCCACCCATCCATCCATTCACCCACCCATCTATCCACTCACCCACCCACCCACCCATCCATCCATTCATCCATCCATTCACTCATCCACCCATCCATCTACTCACCCATTCATCCATTCAACTACTAACTGAGTGCCTGCTCTGTGCCAGAGAAGAAGAGCAAAAGACATGGTCCTGCCATCACAGAGCTTACATTCTATGGAGAAGCCCAGATAATTCAACACAAGGCTGTAATGAAATATAATGGAGAGCCGGGCTTGGTGGTTCAGCCTGTAATCCCAGCACTTTGGGAGGCTGAGGTGAGTGGATTACCTGAGCCCGTGGGTTCGAGACCCACCTGGGCAACTTGGCGAGACCTCATCTCTACAATAAATCAAAAAAAAAAAAAAATTAGCCGGGCATGGTAGTGCGCGCCTGTAGTTCCAGCTACTTGGAAGGCTGAGGCAGAAGGATCGCCGGAGCCCAGCAGGTCAAGGCTGCAGTGGTCGGGAGCGGCCACTGTACTCCAGTCTGGGCGACAGAGTGGAGTCGCCCAGAACTCCAACTCAAAAAATATATATACATATATAATGGGGACATCGTAACACGAAGCCAGGGGTGTACCACTGCCAACCTGTGAAATGGAGATACTGTGTGCTGCCTCAAACAGAAAGAGAGACAATGACTGAATTGCAAGCTTCCTGAAGGCATGGGTTGCTTTATTCTACTCAGGACCCTAATACCCAGCTCGGGACCATCACTTAGCATAGGCTTGTTGAACTTCATTGATCTGAACAGACTATAAGAATAGTTTTCTGGCTCTTGGCAGGTCCTAGCTTCAAGAATTCATACCTTGGGCAGAGTGCCTAGGTCTATTGTATTATTTAACTAACTAGTTACGGAGCACATTTTACCAGGGACATTAACTGGCTTCCATGAATGAGCTTTGATGAAATTGCAAGGCAAAACCACACATGTGCATATTGTAGTGGGAAGAGGGTTTATAGTTTCCACTGGAGTCTCAAGGGGACCTATGTTACCAGAACAATTTGTTTCTCTGATCTACCACATTCCTGCCCTTGCCTGGGAGATGGATGAACTCAAAGTTGGCCCTCCACAGAGCTCTGCACTCCAATGATGTACCATCTAGTGGGGGAGATGACATGTGGTCACATTTTAAACTAAAAGACATGGTGAAAAGGGATGGCTTTAATGAACTAGAAGGGGGCAGGTGTAATAAAACTGCCTAAAACAGGGTATACTTTGGAGCGGCCTCGAAGGTCTCTACACCTCAATTTTCTCACCTGTGAAACGAAGATAAAAGTACCAACTACTCAGGATATTTTTATCTTCCGGTACTTTTTAGGTTGTTTGTGAGGGTTAAACACGATCACACAAGTGCTCTGTGAATGCCCCGTGCTATAAAAAGATAAGGCCATGGTATTATTTATGACAATGTTGATGACATCTTAGATCAATGTTTTCACTAGAGAAGTCATTTGTGCAGCTCCTATTATTCCAGCTGTTCAGACCCAAAACCTTCGAGCCACCATTGACTCCTCTCTCTCTCTCATACCCGCATCCAATCTACGAGGAGAAACCCATTTGCTCAACCTACAACACACACATCCAGAATCTAAGCACATCCCACCACCCCCATTGCTCCCTCCTAGTGTGAGCCCCACCATCTTTTCCCTGGGTTATTGCAGTGGGTGCCAAACTGTTCTCCTGGCTTCCACATTTAATTCCTTTTTATCATTCCCCACAAAGTTGCCAGGACAAATCCTCTTAAAACAGAAGAGAGATTGTTCTACAATTCTACTCCAAACCCCGCAATGCCCATCATTCAGAGTAAAAGTCAGAGTCCTCACAATGCCTACAAGGCACTACTTGATATGATCTTTTCTCAGAGAATCCATTTCCTCCTCTTCTGCCCCTCACCTTCTCTACTCCAGCCCATGGGCCTCCCACACTTCAGAGAGGCCTCCCCCTCAGGATCTTTGCCTTGGCTATTCAATCTACTTGGAATATTCTTTCCTGAGGCAACTCCTTGGACTGACACCACCAGTGAGGCCAGCAGCAATATCCCACTCTCCAGGCAAACCCACAAGTTTCCTCTGACGTGTCAGTCAGGGTGCCCCCAAGCCTGGCATTGCCACTGCTTAACCTGGACACACACACACCCACTGAGCATCCTCTCTGTTCAGACTCTGTTCTGGGTACTGGGGTGTCCATGCAAGTCACACTGTCCACCTATGCCTCCTTCCACCATCCTAGTTTAGGCTGTGACTCAAAGGGCCATGTGCTGTCAGGGGAACTGAGTGCCTTGCAGCAATGCCTGGAGAGGGGGCTGAAAAATGCCCACACCGTCAGGCATAGCCCCCTCCAGCCCCAGTTTCTGCCATCATGACTTTAAATTGGAGCAGACACTTGAGCTGGCGGGTGCAAAGGAGACAAGGAATGACTTTGCAAGGAGAACTAAAAACAAAGCAAGACTTAAGCAGGTCATAAACGCAGCCTGACTGTTTTTCAGTTCACACCAATTAAAGGAAGTGGGAAGAAGGGAGAAAGTGCCCATTAAAGGGAACATTTGTGGTGTCTCTACCCGGATCCTCTGGAGTTGCACGGCGAGAAGCATTATCATTCCCCATTTGCAGAGCATATGCTGGAGAACACAGACTGCGGCACCCATGTGTAATTGACTATTAAATTAAAGGCCTGTAAGCTTTAAAAAAAAAACCAACAAATCCGAAGGTCCAGAATTTAGCAGAGCATTGTGGTGACTACATTTCCTATTTCAAAATACAGCAGCAATAGAAGGATGCTGATCTCAGGAGGTAGCAAAGCTTAGAAAACACAATCTGTCATCAAGGCTCCTTGAAACACAAACATCATGCTTGGAGGCAAGATGTCCACCAACTAATGAGGCTCCCATATACCCAGGGATTAGGATAATCTTCTTACATGGACCAAAGCAGCCAGCCTAGCAGGAACCCCTAACCAACTCCAAGCTGCTGAAGCATCAAAATGTATGAGGCCCCAGCACCTATGGTGGAGGAAGGAATTAGATTTCCAATCCATGTGTTTTTGTTGCACCAGACTAATTTCTGGGGACCAGTCTAAAGACACAGTCAGCCTCTCTTGCAAAGATACATGTATTAAGATTCCTCAGAGCATTTTCTTTGGGATTCTCTTCCCCATTCCTCCTCAGAAGTCTGCTGAGATCGTCTAAGACCTCTCCCTCTAAGATTCTCATTCATGGCACAATGCTTCTTGATTACAATAGCACATATCACAATTTGTAATTATATGTTTACTGCTTTACTCACAAAGTTCTTTTACATCTTCCCTTCTAGACTGTAGGTTCCAAAAAGGTAGGTACCATACTGGCCTAATTTTAGTCATCTCAGTGACTAGCATAG
This sequence comes from Tarsius wallacei, assembly GCA_963574415.1. NCBI lineage: Eukaryota > Metazoa > Chordata > Mammalia > Primates > Tarsiidae > Tarsius > Tarsius wallacei. The sequence continues at coordinate 48,107 of CAUYQG010096790.1, forward strand.
TGCCCTGCACATAGGTCCCACAAAGGTTTAAGAAATAAGTGAAGAATGAATGAGTGAACAAATGAACAAGTTAGTGAGAGGATGATGTTTTCTAACCCTTCCTCATTGTTGTTTTTCGCAATAAGAACAGTTTAACCGGTCCCTCTGTCCTGGAGTTCTGCCCTAGGTGTGTTTGAGGTGTATGTGCAACTTATGCCTCCTGCTCAAAGAATCAGTCCCCATCATGGATCCTGCTAGATTTGCGGCAAGCCAAGCAATCCCCACTCCATGCCAGAGTGAATTGGACCAGGCAGGGGCAGCACCCTGACCAGGTGGGACCCGTTCTTAGGCTGGCGATGACCCCTGACTTTGGTGGTCTTTCTTAAAAAGGTGAATCAAGCCACCACTCCAAATCCTCTCTTGAAACTTTGAACAAATAAACACAGAGAGAAGATTCAGTGGTTGCTTGAACTGCAAGGTTATGTAGAGAGGAGTAGATGGCACACTGGGGCCACCATTATGGTGTCCTAGAAGATCATAGTTATGAAGGAGCAATGGAATCAGAGGGAGCTGATAAGGAGAGAAAGGTGGACACAGCGGACATGGAGGAGAGGAAGAGGTTTCCAGGGCTGCCTGTGCTCAAGCCCTCCTTGAGGCCTGGCCGCTCCTGTTTCTTGCAATCCTGAGATTCCTCTGACCCTTAAAATACACCACTTGCCCCTGCCCTCATAAATACACACCCCATACACCATTTTGACTGAACTAGTTTGAGTGGACTTTGCTCCTTGCCGCAAGAGTCCATATTGCGAAGAACTCCATCACGTAGGTGGACTCCAAATCTGTCAGTGTCTGCATGGACCAGCTCTGTCCAGGGTCCTGGGCCTCAACAGCATCACCCATATCCCTGAACCAGGGGTGGTTATGAATTCTTCCATATTGCCCAACCAAGATGTGGAAATGGTCCCTTCTCTGCATTTGCAGAGTCTTGTGGTTTGAACTGCCCTCACCAACCTCTGGAAAAAAAGGGATGTTGGAATCCTAGCCCCCAGAACCCCAAAATGTGACCTTATTAGGAGATAGTCTTTACAGAGGTAATCAAGTTAACATGAGGTCATTAGGGTGAGCCCTAAAACAATATGACTGGGTGGCACACACAATGAGAATGCCATGTGACAATGAAGGCAGAGGCCAGAGTGATGCTCCCACAAATCAATGAATGCCGAAGATGGCCAGAAAACCACCAGAACATGGGAGAGAGACATGGAACAGATTATTCCTCACAGCTCTCAGGAGGAACCAACCAATACTCCTTCAACACCACACACAGGTACAAAAACATAACTAGAGACAGGCTGCAGAAAGAATGACTTCCTGAGTTGTGAGGGATCTTAAACTGCACAATGATTGTTTTGATCTGAAGGCCAATGCAAACCAACACATAGAAGGAGCCCTTCCTAGATCTTCCTTTATCTGATTAAAAATAGAAACTGTTAAGAAATAAAGGTTGCCATGAATCCCCTCTCCTAGGGAAGTTTTATGGCCATGAAGAAGACACAAAGTCAGCTCCAGGATAAACCTTTAGTTTATCCATTAGTTCCTCACCTTTATTTTTGACTTCTCACAGTTTGCTGCATTTGGAAGCCTAAAATCCTTTTCCTTCATCTCGTCACTAAACTTTTACTATGCCTTCGTTAAGATGCTACAGAGGGCTGAGCATGGTGGCTCAAGCCTGTAATCCCAGCACTTTGGGAGGCTGAGGTTAGCGGACTGTCTGAGCCTGTGGTTCAAGAACAGCCTGGGTAACTTGGCAGGACGTCATCTCAACAATAAAAATCAAAAAATTAGCCAAATGTGGTAGCACACACCTATAGTTCCAGCTACTTGGAAGGCTGAGGTGGAAGGACTGCCTGAGCCCAGCACGTCAACACTGGGGTGGCCATGAGCATGCCACCGCACTCCAGTATGGGCGACAGAGTGGGACTCCAACTCAAAAATATAAAAAATAAAGATGAGAAAAAGACACCAAGGTTGTGCCTGTAGGAAGAGCGACCATGTGTAGAGACAGCAAGACAGCTATCTGCAAACCAAATAGAGAAACCAACCCTGTTGGCACTTTGACCTTGAAACTTTCAGTCTCCACAACTGTGAGAAAATTAATTTATGCTGTGTAAACCACCCAATCTGTGGTATTTTGTTATGGCAGCCCTAGAAAACGAATATATCATCCCCAATATCCTTCCTAATTTTTGGCTGGGTACATGGCTGCCTACATTATGGACCATACCAGAGGGGACCCCAAAAATCCTGGAATTTATTTCTAAAAACTTTTGTATTTATTCTTATATGTTTAAGTTTCAGTCACCCTCAAAATACTCTCTGTTTGATGCAATACACCTATCAAGATGCTTTTTCCACAGCTCAAAACAATTTTTGAACTCATCAATTCTGATGCCTTTTAGTGCTTTTGCCATTTTTTGTTTCACCTCTTCTACATCGGGAAAACGTTTCCCTTTAAGGACTTTTTTCACCCAGAGAAACAACAACAACAAAAGGTAGCTCAGGGTGAGGTCAGGTGAAAGTCACGCCATTTTTGGTCAAAAACTGCTGAACAATCAGCATGGTTTGGGCAGGTGCGCCCATAAATCACACATCAGGAAATGCGTAAACACGTTGTAAGAATCGCCAAACAAAAATTCACTGAAGTCAAACACAGGGCCTTTCACCACAACACTAGCTGGTACACTGATGGCAATGGGTTCCTAGAACACTTACCTAGTGGGGGAAGCCTGTACTGCAAGGGGCCTGCCCTCCAAAAAATAATTCTGGGTTTTTTGGGGGTCCCCCTCGTATCTCCTAGCTTCCCTTACAGCTATGTCTGATCATGCAATTAAGTTTTAGCCAATAGGATATAGAGGAAATGTCAACTGTGCCTTCAGGTAAGTGTCCTTAAGGGGTCGTTCCCGTCATCCTTCTTGCTGGCTGGAAGGCGGACCTGATGGCTGAAGCTTCAGCAGCCTGTGAGGTTCAGGAGGCAGAAGTCACATGCCAAGGAAGCAGTGCAAGAAATAGAATGAGCTGCCCTAGCACCTTTTCACAGACCATTTCTGTGCTTTTTATGTAAGAGGGAAATAAACATGTAGCTTGGTTAAGCCACTATTTTGGAGGTCTTCTGTAACCCATAGTCACACTTACTCCTAACTGGTACCGTTAGTTTCTCTTTCTACCTCCCCTTTTCTGCCCTCCCCTCTCTCCTCCAAAAAGACAGTTCTCTCCACTGACAACAGTCTCGGGCAGAGTGAATTAATCTAGTAAAGGCGCAAA
>CAUYQG010096795.1:0-40364 GCA_963574415.1 Tarsius wallacei
GCCTTCCAAGTAGCCGGAACTACAGGCGGGCGCTACCACGCCCGGCTAATTTTTGATTTATTGTAGAGATGAGGTCTCTCCAAGTTGCCCAGACGGGTCTCGAACCCGCGGGCTCAGGCAATCCACTCACCTCAGCCTCCCCAGGTGAGGGATTACAGGCTGAGCCACCGAGCCCGGCTTCGGGGAGGTTTAATTTTAAATAAAATATTTCATAAATGAGAGGAGAAAAGAAAACCTTCCCCAAATCTGACACACCTATTGCTAAAAAAAAAAGTACAATTAATATTCTTATGTACATAGGTACAAAACAAAAGTCTTTAATAAAATTCTAACAAATCAAACTTGGCAAAACATTTAAAAATGAATACACAAAATGTAGTATGTCCATACAACAGAATATTTACATGGACAAAACTTTAAAACATACTAAGTGAAAGATACCTGTCACAAAAGGTCACATATTATGTGATTCAATTTATACGACATGCCTAGAATAGGCAAATCATAGGTAAGGGGGGAATGAGAAGTGACTGACATATATATGTCATATATATTGTACACACCCGTACACACAGGCAAACATATAAATATATATGCAAACACATTCTACAAATTAATAATAAAAAAGACAAACAATCCAAATTTTTTAGGAATCAAAAGATTTGAATGAGCACTTTAAAACAGAAGATATACAAGCAACCATAAAGCACATGAAAACTCTTTTAACATCATTAGTCATCAGGGAAATTAAAATTAAAATGATGATGAGATACTTTATTTTAAAAAGGCTAAAAACACTATATTTTGGGAAGATGTGGCTCAACTGCAATTCTTATACATTGGGCATGTACTGTGTTACAAACTGCTGGAAAATAACATTTTAAATGTCATTAATCATCAGAGAAATGAAAATCAAAACCACACTGAGATACCACCTAACCCCAGTAAGAATGGCCATCATTAATAAAACAAACAACAATAGATGCTGGCGAGGATACGGAGAAAAAGGAACACTTCTACACTGTTAGTGGGAGTGCAAGCTAGTGCACCCTCTTTGGAAGACAATGTGGCAATTTCTGAAAGAACTAGAAATTGACCTTCCATATGACTCAGCAACCCCCCTATTAGGAACATACCCAGAAAACTCAAATCATTCTACAAAAAAGATACCTGCACACACATGTGTTTTGCAGCTCTCTTCACAATAGCAAAAATATGGAACCAACCATGCTACCCATCAAAGCTGGAATGGATTTAAAAATGTGGTACATATACACAATGGAATATTATGCAGCCATAAAGAAGGTACATATACACAATGGAATATTATGCAGCCATAAAGAAGGACTTCGCAGCAATTTGGATGGATTTAGAATCTATCATACTAAGTGATCTATCACAGAAACAAAGAAAAGAGCACCATATGTTCTCGCTCATAAGCGAACCTTGAACAATTATCATAATACTATAAGAAAGGTATTGGCAGTAGTGAGGAACTGCCAGGAGAGGGGTAGATGGGATTGGCAGTTGAGGGAAACTGCCAGGAGAGAGAGGGGGACACCTATCAACAAAGGTACCTGCACAATGAACATTTGTATACCTAACTCTGAATTGTGCCCCATGTCTTTAAAATAAATTATATATATATATATATTTGCAAAGCTGTTGTTTGCAAAGCTGTATGGCAGTTCATTATGAAGTTAAACATGAGCTTAGACTATGACCCAGCATTTGCATTTTTTTTTTACAAAAATGAAAACATAGCACTAAAAAACTTGTACATGAAATATTTCTAGAAGCTGTATTGAAGATAACAATCCAAATGTTTACCAAAAAAAATGAATAAATAAGTCTTGGGATACCTGCACAATAGAATAGTACTCAGTAATTTTAAGAATTAACTATTGATGTACAACACCAAGGATAGATCTTAAATATTCTATTCTTTGAGAAAGAAGTCAAGTTAAACATAGTGTATACTAAAAAAAATTATTTATATGAAATTCAAGGCCAGGCACAGTGATTCACGCCTGTAATCTCAGTACTTTGAGAGGCCAAGGCTAGAGGATTGCCTGAGTCAAGGGGTTTGAGACCAGCCTGGGCTACTTGGTGAGACCCCATCTCTATAATAAATCAAAAAATTAGCCAGGCATGGTGGCGCATGCCTGTGGTTCCAGCTACTTGGAAGGCTGAAGCAGAAGGATTGCCTGAGCCCAGCAGGTCGAGGCTGCGGTGGCCATCAGCGTGCCACTGCACTCCAGCCTGGGTGACAGAATGAGACACTGACTCAAAAAAAAAAAAATCAAGATCCAGCCAAACTAGTCTATGATGAAAAAAAATTAGATGACTGATTATAAATGGGTGAGGGGGTACTAACTGGAAGGAGTGTGAGGAAATTTTCTCAAGTGAAATGTTGTATGTCTTGATTGATGTGTTGGTTACATGGGCTACATTAGTCAAAACTCAATTACTAATGTATTTAAGATTTCAACATCTTATTCCATTTAAATTTTACTTTACTTAAATAATAAAAATACAAAAATGCACATATTTTTACTTCATAAAATTTTACCAAAATAAAAAACCAACAATGAACTACAAAATTACTAGCTATAGCTCTTATTAATAAATAAACAAAGTTTATATAGGCCATCTTGTCACCATGAGACAAATAATTGCTTTGAAGTATAATCATATATTATTTTCAATAAAACATTTGTCAACAGTAAACAAGTATATCATGCATTATGTTAACTAGCATGCAAATTTGGGAACATAAGACAAATTTTGGGTGGTATCAGTCCTACCTCTACAAGGCTTGCTATGTTTCATCTACTAAACTTCTCTTGCAAGCAATTGTCTCTCTTATTCATACAGTGTCAGTGCTCATCTTGAACATTCTTCAGCAAACACTCAGAGCTACCATACTGAAACCAATATTGCTTGGCTTACATACGCTTAGGTGCATTGTTTTCCTCATCAGTAAGTTCCAACTAAATGACCAAGGTAATGGGGACACTCAAAAGTCCTACCACAACAGTCAAAAAATCTTGAAAACTGGAAACCCATACTGGACACATAAGTGACTTTCATATGACAAAAAGATTAGCCTTTTTTATATGATTCCAAGAGTTTTAGAACTAGGGCCTATTGTTAAAAGTAAAGAGATTTCAGTTCAAAATAACAAAGTTAGGTCTACCTGTTTTCTTTTTTTTTTCTTTTGTTCCAACTCAAAAAAAAAATGTGTTGGGTACAACTATGGGTTTACCTTTTTTATGCCCTGCTTATCTATTATACTTAAATGTTTTGTTTCCATTTGATTATGAAAGTCTCCAATATGTTTTCATAAGCCTACATATGACAAGTATTTAAAATATTTTATTTTTTTGAATTATGGGTGACTGGTGGATATTTTTAATTGTGTTATTTTATTATGAATATATTTTAAGATTTCTATGTGCAGTATACTTTGGATTCACATTATTTATCAGATATGTTTTGTAGATATAGTCTCCCATTCTATGGTTTGTCTTTTTAATGTCTTTCAAAGAGCAAAGTTTTTAATTTTTTTAACTTTTAATTTTTTTATTTTAAAGATGTGGGGTACAATTCAGGGTTAGGTATACAAATGTCCATTACGCAGGTACCCTTGTTGATGAGGTGTGCCCCCCCCTTGCCCAGGCAGATTTCCACTACTGCCAATCCCGTCTCCCCACCCCCCGCTGCCCCCTTGCAGTTTCCCGCTACTGTCAATCCTTTTCTTATAGTATTACGATAGTTGTTCAAGGTCCACTTATGACAGATTTCAAGCATCTGATAAATAGTTAGGCAATCCAGACTTTAAGGGCTCTCAGATCCCAGAATTAGATGATTCTGGGGTTAGATATTTCATCAGGTTCTTTATGCTCCCAAGCTCACAACTCACACATTCACCACTTGCTCAAACAATTAAGGCTTTGCACATGCAATGCCATCTTCCTCCTAGCTTGTTACCAGCTGCTGCTAATGGCTTGATGTTGGAGACTGAAGACAGCCAGGATAGTTTCCATTTTATTACTCCCTCAAGAGGAAAAATAAGACTAAAACCAAAAAGCAAGAATGGCAATGTTCGAAAATGACATTCTGATTAGGAGTTTGCAAGTTTAAACGTATGAACACAATTACATGCAAATAGTAGGCATGAGTGATAATTTGTCAGCCAGTATACATCATTAGTGTTTTGAAACAAAGAGACAAACTCTACATAATTGTTCAATATTTATCTCTGCTATTTTTAATAGACAAATATGATAGTCTTCCTTAGTAGTCAAAGCCTAAACTTTGTATCCAGATTGCCTGATCTGGAATCCTATCCTCTCTATGCCTTCATTTTTCTTGTATCTGAGAAAACAGGGATGATAAGAGTACCTATATCATAGAGTTGTTATGAGTACATTAGTTAATTCAAATCAAGCCTAAGAATAGTGCATAAGAAGAGACATGTGTTTATTACTATTATCAATGGATAATTACCATTTAGCATGCCTTTCTGTATATATCAAGGACCAAGTCTTAAAATTAGACCATGTAGCCAGGTGTGGTGGTGTGTGCTATATAGTCCCAGCTACGTAACTGATTGAGGAAGAAGGATCACCTGAACCCAAGATGTTGAGGCTGTGGTGAGCCATGATCATGCCACTGCACTCCAGCCTGGGTGACAAAATGAGAACTCTACTCAAGAAAAAACAAAGACCATGCATAGTTTTATTGGAACATCTAAAAGTTCAGGCTGTTCCATTTGCTTCAGGGATTGCTTTTTTTTTTTTTTTTTTCAAGTCCACTTTGCTTTAGGGCCAGTATTCTCTGGAAAACTTTCCAACCCAAGCCAGCAGTTTAAGCAGTAGGTGGTATGTGGTATGTCTGTCAATATGCTACTGGAATTGAATCATTGTCTTTTCTCCTGTAAGAAGCTTAAAAATAATTGGTCATTGTAGTTTCCACACTTAGAGAAACCCAAGCGCAACAGAAACCAGTGATCACAGTTCATTATGGCAGTTCCCAAAATGGGCTACAGCAAGTTGAGACCTGATACAGCCTGAATACAGCAGTGAGCTTGGCACTCTGCATTCTGTTGGATGTGGAATTTTAAGAATGTTTTTGTAATTTGATATTCATAAACAGCATGTCAGAGTTAAAAACAGACATTAGAGGAGAATGCATTTATAGCCAAGAGTTAACTTAAGAATGTGAGTTTAGTACCCATACCTCTGCCTCCTCTACTTGAAGCAGGAATGCCAATGATAATACTGATCTCAAAGCTGTTGTGAATATCAAATAAGGTTATTCAGATGAAGCATCTTGAATCGAGCTTATTACTTAGTACATGCTCAATAAATGTTAATCACTGTTTATTAACTGTATAGATAGCAAGTTTGAAAATTTTCTGTACATTAGTGCACACACACATATACACAAATCATGGAATGACTTTAGGCATTTTTGCGCGATATAATAAGAGCTCCAAAAAGTGAACTGAATGTATCCATGAAAAATTGGTTACCCTTCACCTATATATTCAAAAATGTTAGCAAATTACTACAATTACTACAAGACAGGAGTGATATGTAAAGTTGAAGATGCAAAGACAAATCAAAATCATGTATTCAAAAGAATTCATGTTCTTCAGGGAGCACTAATAGTAACAAATATTTACCAAACACTAACTAAATGCTAGGCATTATGAGGGAAATCTCCCATTTTATCTTTATCATAAATACATTTATGTATGGCATAACGATGTATCTGTCAACAACAGATTGAATATCTGATGATGGTCCTGTAAGATTATAATACTGTATTTTTATTGTACCTTGTCTATATTGAGCTCAATTTAGATATACAAATACTTACCATTGTGTTACAACCGCCTACAGTAGTCAGTACAATAACATGCTGTATAGGTTTATAGCCTAGGAGCAATACGCCACACCATTTAGCTGAGGTGTCCAGTAGGCTATAACATTCAGGTTTGTGTAAGTACACTCTATGACATTCACCTGACAACGCATTTCTCAGAAAATATCCCTGTCATTAAGTGATGTATGACTGCATGTGAAGCAGGCATTAACAGTATTCTCATTATACAGTTAAGGAAACTGAAATAAAGATCATTTGAGAAATTTGTTAGAGTCAAACTGATATATCTAGGATTCAGACCCAAGTAGTCTGGTTCCAGACTTTAATCACTATTTTGTACTGTATCTATACTGCTTCATGAAAATTAATCAAGTAGTGCATGCAAGATAAAAGGGAGGGAAAAGATTATGGAGACAGGGAGACCAGGTATTAAAATGATCATAATCCAGACAAAAAGTAACAACGGCCAGAAAAGCACAATAACCTTAAAGCTGCTGAGTACTGAATAAGTGAAAGAGATATTAAAGAAAAGAAACTAAACAGATGTGGTGATTGCCTGTTGAAAGCCCAGGAAAATTTGCAGGAAATGTTAGAATTCCAACAACAATATTTTATGAAAGCTGCCTGAATAGGGCAAGTGACTTCATTTCTCTGATGTCCACACCACCTATTGTCTCTCTGACCAGCCTGAGTATTAATCTCTAGATGTATCTGCCATAGTTTTTCAAATAGTATTTCTGAACCTAGTCTCCTAGTCTAACTCAAATAAGAACATAAAAAGACAGTCTTTCTCCAAAAATAATTACTTTTTTATCTCTGAAATTTTATAACTATAAAATTTATTGCCAAAACTATTAAAGAACCAATAACATTGACAACTACTAGAAAGGCCACACGGTGGCAGCAAAGTTTAATGTACAAGCAGCATGAGCAGGCGTCCTAGAGGGCGCCTTGTATTCAATACACACAGATTTCATGTATTTTCTATGTATTTCATACATAACAGCAGCTGTAACATTAATAATATAATCTTCACATAGCACCTCACACTTTAAAAAACTCCCACAGATACTTTCTGTCATCTGATTCTTACCATCCCTCTGTGAAGCCCACAGGACAAAGATCTTGACTTTTGTGGAGAATAAGGATCAAAGTCTTATTCTAGGTACTAGAAGCACTCCATAGGCTCAAAGGTGAGACAAAGATCAAAACTTTATCATTGTTTCTTTTAAGATGTGCTCCAAGGAAAAGAGAATATGAATGGGGATACTATACCTTCAATTTCAGTGGGAAAAAATCTAAAATTTTGATAAAATTGGGAATTTTTAAGAAATTGAGGGCCGTAAAATATTCCTCACCAAAGTTGGAGGTGGGGGGAAGGGATAAAATTAGGAAAGGCAAAGAGCTTTTATTTTTTAAATAACAAAAACTAATCCTAGAGATTATTATAGAAAGCTTAACTAGAAAGAAATATGCCCAAAGGAAAAAAAGTATGTGTCCTCCAAAAGGTGTTTGTAATCGTTTCCTAGGGCTGCTATAACAATTTACTATAAACTTGAGGGCTTAAAACAACTGTTCTGAAGGCCTGAAGTCCAAAATCAAGGTGTCCACAGGGCTGTGCTCCCTCCAAAGGCTCTAAGGGAGAATCCTCCCATGCCTTTTCTACTTCTGGTGACTCCAGGCCTCCCCTGCCTCCATCTTTACATGGTCTCCTCTTTGTGTCGCTCTGTGTGTTTCTCATAAGGGCACCGTCATTGAATTTATGATTCACCCAAATAATCTGGGATTCTCTCATTTGTAGAATTACATCTGCAAAAATCCTTTTCCCAAATAAGATCACACTTACAGGTGATATGAATTGACATGGGGATATCTTTTTTGAGGAGTACTATTCAACCCACTGCAATGCTCTTGTGACTTTACCACCTCCTACCTGTGGGGAGCTCACAAATGTACATACTATGGACCCCTGACCCTTCTACGTGTTTAGTTGCTATAGAGCAACATCATCTGATTTCTGCTCCAAAACCTGACATTTTGCTGTAATCCTGTGTCCTCTCCTCGAACATAGTCTCCTCATCTGTAAAATAAGAAAGTTAGAACAGCCAGTGGTCATAAAGTCAAAAGCATTCTGAGTCTGAGGGGAAATGAAGAAAAGGAGTACTTCAGAGAAATGAGAGCATTTATACTTTGTGCCAATCACTTGTCATATTATAGTGATATATTATACTGAATTGGTTGTCTTATCTCCCTCAATAAAGAGTACATTTGTTTATTTTTACATTTTATTAACTATATACTTAATGCAGACACTGTTCTAGATCACAATAGTGATGGGTAAGACAGAGTCCTTCTCTCAGAAAATCCCCAACCCAATAGAAGAGATAGATGCATAATGTTATTACAGCAATATAGTGTTTAAGTACTAAGGAGAGATGCTCTGCATACATGAGCATAGAGCCCAAGTACCCAACCTAGGCTGTGGCTAGATGCAGGCATGAGATAATCCTTCATAGAGGACATACTTAGATTGGCTAGGGTTGAATAAATGTCATCAGCTGAGCAAGGTAGAAGAAAACAGTACATATACAGTAGTTATGATGTCTAAAAATGAGGAAATGTGAAACAGCAAGTGGATAGGTGCCCTGGAGTAAAGTACACTGGTACAAAGTAGGAAAAATATATTGTCTGAAAAAATAGCCATTACTTGGACACTTGCTTTGTGCCAAGCACCATGAAAATGCCTTCATACATTATATAATTTCTCAAAACAGCTTTTAGGGAGGAATGTCAGTATAGGCTAAGCTGTGCTGAGGTAACAAAACAGCCCTCAAATATCAGTTGCTTCATCTAATGAATGGTATTTCTTATTCACACACAGTCTGCTGTGGATTTGAGTCATTCTCCAAGAAAGTTGTATTCTATGTGTAGGCTCAACATTCAGTCTCCTTAATTCTTCTGGAATCTTCATATCAATGTGTGTTTTCACATTCAGCAAAGGAAAAAGTGGGTTGGAAAGTCCGGCACCAGGAATTGAATGTTTAGACCCAGAGGTGACACATAACACTTGCTTACATTTATTTGGCTAAGCAAGTCACTTGGACATATCTAATTTCTTTTTTTTTCTTTTCTTTTCTTTTTTTTTTTTTTTTTTGAGTTGGAGTCTCACTCTGTCGCCCAGGCTGGAGTGCAGTGGCACACTAACGGCCACCCCAGCATTGACCTGCTGGGCTCCGGCGATCCTTCCACCTCAGCCTTCCAAGTAGCCGGAACTACAGACGTTTGCTACCATACCTGGCTATTTTTTTATTTTTATTTTTATTTTAGAGACAAGTTCTCACCAAGTTGCCGGGGCTGGTCTTGAACCCTCGGGCTCAGGCAATCCACTCACCTCGGCCTCTCAAAGTGTTGGGATTATAGGCTGAGCCACTGAGCCCAGCCCCAACATATCTAATTTCAGGGGCCAGGAAAATAATAACATCCAAGAAGTAAAGAAGAAACAGGTATTGGGGAAACTGAAGAAAGGCTTACCTCTTGTAGCCACCATTATTTTTCTCATTTTACAAATGGGAAAAATCAAGACACAGAGATGGTCCCTGAAATCACACAACTGGTAAGTGGCAGAACGGGCATTTGCACTTAGATCTGTACGATTCTGGATCCTATTCTTTCTTTACTGAGAAATACATGTACCATGCAAATGAGTTTGGATTTTATCCCAATGGTAATAGGGGATTATTTGAAAGGTTGTAATAAAGAGAACGTAACTCATGTTTGTATTCTAGAAATATGTGAATAAAATAATGATTGGAGTGGGACAAGACTGAGGATGTGAGAACAGTAGCACTGCTATGAACATTTTAGGAAGGGAAATGATTAGGCCCCAAAATGGCCCCAAGCAAGGAGGCAGAAGATCCAAAGCCAGCTTATAATCAGAGTACATAGTTTTTAATAAATAAGCACATTTTAAGGATGAAGAAAAAGGGAAGAAGGACAGAATATGATGACCAGGGCCCACACTCGGGCAACTAAGAGATCAGAAGTGCCAATTACCAACACAGAGATATAAGTCAAGCACCAGGTTAGGTGCATTTGGTCGCTTTGGTTTTTAGTGGGGGAGAAGGCCATAGATGGTTCAAATCTGAATGTGTTGAGCTTGAGTTATCAGTTAGTATCCAAGTAGAAAGCTCCATCAGAAATTTAGACATACATAGCTTACATCTATATTTCTAAAAGGTTTAGTTAGAGATAAATTGAGGGGGAAATATACAAATCACGTGATGGATGAAGTTGCCCAAAAAGGGGGAGGGGGAGGGAAGACAGCAAAAGTTGAAGCAAACACAATGAAATATAAAGGTTTTAGAACATGCCTGAAGGTAGGGACTAATTATAGACTGAATCCCAAAGTTTCCCCAAATTTGGCTGTTGAGATTATGAAACAGAACACACACCGGAGTGTATGTCATCTGGAAATATGATGACGATCTACAGTATTCATAGCACCATATTGTCTATATCATATCTAGTAGTATGCTGATCCCCAAACTTCACAATCCTAGAAATCAACACACACACACACACACACACACACACACACACACACAATTTTTTAAATCATTTTTATTGGTTTTGGCTTATTACCAAAAGAACATATGTTCACCGTAAGAAATAGTAATAACAAAGTGCTGGGATTACAGGCGTGAGCCACCATGCCCAGTAAAAAAAGAAAAAAAGAAATAGTAATAATATGTGTAAGAGAAGGGAAGGAAACCTGCTTATAATCCTAGCACATACCTTCTTAATAACTATTCTAGGCTGGAAGCTGACGTTTTGGCAATCATCTGAGGAAGGCTAGGAAAGCAAATGACGTTGTAATGGAGAAGGGAGGGGGCGCAGATAGGGAGCTGTATTCATTTAGGGTTCCATGATTCCATTAACCTTCTCATGCTTCAGAACTTCTCCACACCTTTTGAATTAGTCTCTGCTTTCATTTCTATCATTGAAAAAAAAATGCACCTTTTTAACCACACATAAATAACTTCCATTAAACTGCTCTAGAGCTATTAGTGTTGTTAACACAATTAATGAACTATCAATGTCAAATGTGAAACCCCCTCTGCTGGAAAGGCAACAATGACTTCGTGAAACTGTTTTCTGTGCTCTAGCAGAAAGGGGGGTATTCTGGAAAGTCACTCTTTCTGCAAACATCGCGGTCTGTGAAATCTGCCCAAAGGAGGAAAAAAAAATGATCATATGCCTGTTATCCCAAAATAGCACCTTCCTCCATTATGCCGAGGTTCAGCGCAAAACTGACTCATGCAGCTCCGGGAGCGCTGCCAGAGCCACAGAGCACGCGAGTCGAGCTGCATCAACAGGCGGCAGGTGCCGAGGGATGGCGGGGGTCCCCACGGCCCGGGGCCAGGCTCACTACCCAAGAATGCTAACGTTCGCAGTATCCACCTTATTAGAAGATAGCTTCATAGGGCTCCTGAAGCCTTAGTAACATAAATCTGTCATATTCAGATTGTGCTTTTGAATCTGTCGTGTTTCGAGGTTTCTCCCCCCAGGGCAGAAATTTAACTTCTGCACGATCCTGCATTTGTTCCTCAAACACCAAAGCAGCAATATTAACAGCTTCTTCGTCCACACTCAAAGCCAGATCTTCACCTTCCTTAACAGCGGCCCTAACAGCAAGCTGAGTGTTCAACCTATCCTGATCTTACAGTGCCTCCTCTCCGAGGCCTTTCTAGACGCCAAGAGTCCTTTCTCCTCTTAGAAACTATCTGAGGACCCCAGTGGTCCTTAGCACTGTTTTTCTTTTTCGATATGTTATAGCTGTAATACACCGGTCTTAGCAATCCTCACACACTTCTAAGTTATCCACAGTGCTTAGTGTATGATGGACAGTTTACTGAATAAATGATTAATTAAGAATATTGAAGATTAGTTAGGAAACTCAGATTCATCATAAGCCCTCTCTTATCAGTGGTTCAGACTGTAGATGGAAGCTATTAATAAACACAACTTCCATTTTCCTTCTTCTTGTTTTTCATTTTTTCTTGAAAGAGATGTGTTTAATGGAAGAAAATGAGTTTTTCTCTTCCTCCATCCTCCAAGAGCAGCCTTCTCCCCGTGATTCTCGTTCTTCAGCACTTAATGATTTCTTCCCTGAGTACCCCGTTGGTTTTCCTTATGCCCATCTGAGAAACCCTTGGGGAAAATTCACCATGATCATACACAGGGTCAAGCTCTATTTACCTTGTATTGTTTAATGATGCTGAGGAGCAGACAGGTGATTTAGGAGAGAACAAGTTGCCATCAAAACTACTCAAAAGGACAATAATAAGGGGAAATGTGCCATATAAAGGTACTGAGGTTTTATAATAACCAAAAAATTTTCAAAGAAATGCAAACATTACATACATAGTATTTTCGCCCCTTTATTGTAAACCCAAGTATTTGTCGGCAAAATTATGCACAAATGGATATCTCACTGATGCCATATACACAATAACATAATGGTACAAACTGACCCCTCTCAGCAATTTTATAAATTACCCACTAAACTACTTTAATAAGAGCTATAAACGTACACAGTGGCTCATTGACAACAATTAACACCAACAATTCTGTTTTTTAATGTAAAATGCAGAGTTGATTCACTGTCATCACAATATCACTTTATAGAATATTTTAAAAGCCTACAATGAAAAATTAGGGACCACTTCGTGGTCATTGTCATAGTTCTTCCAAGCCTTGGAATTACTTTATATAAAATAAATACTTAATAAATGTTAGAGGAAGGAAGAGAGAAAGCAAGGATGATGACATAGCTCTAGGAATGAAGGAATAGCATGCAGGAAAGATATTTTTGATACTTGGGACAATCAAAGACAAAAGTAATGAGCAAAGGTCTAAACTAAAGAGTCTGTGTTTTACATTCTGTGGTCAGATCCAGGAAGGTTATTTTGGAAAGATGTTCTTTTCTTAGAAAATAGGGGCTCTCAATGCTTATGGAACATACCTCTAAATTGGCCATAATAAGAATCTTGGAAATAAGTTGTAGTGGTGCCTTGCATAGTTTTTGTTTTTAATTTTTAATTTTAAATATGTGGGGTACAATTCAGGGTTAGGTATACAAATGTTCATTATTCAGGTACCCTTGTTGATGAGGTGTGTCCCCCTCTCCTGGCAGTTTCCCATTACTGCCAATCCCGCCCCTACCCTCCCATGGCAGTTTCCCACTACTGCCAATCTCTTCCTTATAGTCTTGCATAGTTAAAAAAAAAAAAAACAACCAAAATATGTCAATATACTTGTGATGATTAAATTTATATGTCAACTTGACTGTCTATGGAGTGCCCAGATATTTGGTCAAATGCTATTCTAGATATTCTTATGAAGGTGCTTTTGGATGAGATTAATATTTAAATCAGTGGACTGAATAAGGCAGATTATCCTCCATAGTGTAGATGGACCTCATCTAATAAGTTTAAGTTAAATAGAACAAAAGACTGACCTTCCCCTAAGTAAGTCAGAGAATGTCTTGCCTGAGGGCCTTTGACCTGGGACAGCAACTCTTTCTGGTTCTACAGCAGCTTGCTGACCTTCAGACTTAAACTGAGATGTTGGTTCTGCAGATTTTGAACTTGCCAGGCTGCATAATCACATGAGCCAATTTCTTATAATAAATAAATAAATAAATAACATTTCCTATTCGGATTCCCTGGAGACCCCTGACTAATACAATACTTATTACTTTTATAATACCTATTAGAGAAAATAAAACTCAATCAAATTTGGATGTGCAAAGATATACAAAATAAACAAGTCAAGGTTTGAGTTTAAAAATGACAACCCTGCTGGTGTGTCAGAAACACTTAATTGCCATTATGTCCATATCTCTACCCTGACATATTCAGTAAATGTCACTTAGTCTTTGTTTGAGTTAGGAGCAAAAGTACAATGATAGGTTTAACTCACTTCTCTTCTTTCCCTGCCTTTCTACCCTGAGGTTAACCTGAAGCAAGGGCCTCTGCCTTGCCACATAAGAATGGAGTATCATGGGAGTGAGGGATAGTGTCTTTCTGCCCAGATGAAGTTGGAGCTTTACCTTTATAAAGCTAGTAACTTCAAGATGCTGCTTTGGGAAGGAACCACATATGGAATTCTCACACTTTGGTTACTCTTCTGTAATTAACAATTGTACCTACTTCTCATAAAACATATCCTGAAACTTGAAAGGAATGAAGAAGTTAGCTAGTCAATATTATTTGTTTTGGACACAGGAAAACCAAGCCTCAGAGGAAAAAAAAGGTCCTGTTTGTTTCACACAGCAATTATTAGCAGATCTTTAAAGCCAGTTACATAATGAATCCTAGACTCTTAGCATGTCTTTAAGATTTAAGAATGAAAAAGAGCATAGTTGGATGCCTCATGAAAATCCAATAGGTGTGCTCTTCAAGAGCAACTATGATTCTGACCCTTTATTATAGAAATTTTTGCATAAAGTATAAAATTAAAACGATAAATCATTGAACATCTGATTGGCACTGTCCATTTTGGTAGGACATGTTACACTAAAAAATACACCACTTCCTGTCATTGAAATCAGACTCTTAAAACCTGGGTTATCACAGCATTCCCCATTCAAACACCTACACTGATTCTCTATAGCTTAACAAATGTTCAACTGCTTAGCCTAAAATTTAAGGACCCCATAATCAGAGCTTAACCTACTCCAGCAACACACATTTGATGAATACCTACTATGCACTTTGTATATTGCTTAGAACAGTAGCTAAAAATGTCATCTTGGAAGCCAACTCTCCAGCCCCCGTCAAGCTTTCAGATTATTGTACATGTAGAACATCTTAACAACAATCTCAGGATAGACCCTAAACCAGTACACCCCAGCTAAGCTTCTTCCAAATGTCTGGCCCACAGAAACTATGAGAAAATGAATGCTTGTTGTTTTAAGCCAGTAAGTTTTGAAATAATCCTTTATGCAACAATGGATAACTTACACATCCATAGACAGATTAATGGATAAAACAAACTATGAAATAGTCATACAATGAAATGCGACTGAGCAGAAAAAAAGGGGGTAAACTATTAATACATATATCATGCTTAAAATCGCAAATAATTACACCATGTGAAGTAAGCTTAGAAGAGGCAAGCTACTCAATAATATCAGAAGGAAGATAGAGATTGCCTAGGGATGAACAGGAGGCAAAGAGAGGAAGGAGTTCAAAGAGGTACAATAAAACTCTGGGAGTGCAATAATTATATTTATTAATTTTATTGTGGTAATAGTTTCATGTCAAAAATTTATCAAATTGTACATTTTTATTGTGTACAGTTTATGTCTATTAAAACCTCAATAGAGTGATAAAAATTAATTTTTAATAAAAAGGTGGTCAAGGCATTGGCATTGGCCCTGTCCTAATGCACTCAAGTTCAGAATAAAGGACATTCACTTAGCCAATTCCCCCAGTGTAATGGAAGAAGGGCTAACATAGCAACGTGGAGGAGGAGGAGGCAGAGGGGAGGAAGAAGAAGAGGAACAGGAAGAGGAGGAGGTGGAAGTCTCCTGTGTGCCACCTCCCACTAGAGGACTTCCATATTGGAGTCTTGTCTTTGTTTTTCTTTTACTGGTTCCACTTAGCCATTAAGTTTGCTCTCTTTTTTGCATTTAGGTTTTGCTTCTTCTTAATACCAGTTTGTTTCCAATTAAGATTATTATTCTTTCTTTTTTTCTTAAGATCGACTCTAAATCTTTTCTCTAAATGCTTTGGGCCTAATGATAAATTTTTCATTCGAACAAATAACCTGTAGCTAAACTGATATCTGAAGCACCTAGCTATCACTTCATACCACTGTAATTATTATGTTAATATTATTGTTCTTTATAAGGTTATATTCTATGATAAGTACAGGAAAGGTACTTGGAAAGAAATAACTAGTTTTCTTTCATTAATATATTAATATATTTATCATGAATATTTTAGAATTATAATTTCACCATCCAAATAATCTTTGTTTTAAATCATCAGATAAATCAGGTCACTGAGGGAAAGAGGTGAGTTGGGGTTAAATATTAACAAATCCCTGGGAGGTCAGACAGTTGAATAATGTTCTTTTCAGAACATTATTTAAATGCAGCCTTTTCTCTGCTGAGAAAGAAAAGAAGAAGAAGAAATGTTAACTTTGGGTTAGAAAAGTAAAAAACAGGGAGAGAACCATCCTTCATTTTCTAATTTGTAAAGCAATTTCATATCCACCATCACATTTCATGTGCAGGCAATTGTGTTGTAACAAAGGCAGGGAATGTTACCCCAGTTTACAGATGAGAAAGCTGGAGGTAGGTCAGATAAAGTGACTTGCTGAGTGACACACGAGCTGGTATTAGAATAACTGACTCTAAATCGTGTACATTTTTTCATAACACTGAAATGTTTAAGAAGAAAGATTTGGAAAAGAACATGAGGTAAGGAAGTACTGTGACTCAAAGTAAAGAGTAATGCCTTGTAAAAGTAATGAGGGGAAACCAGGCCAATGTTTTATTTGAATACGATAATGCTTATAATAAAAGAATGATTAAATAAATCATAACTTAACTCATGACATAACTTCGTTACGGATACTTAACGGTATGGAAAAATTGTTCATATTGTAATATCATGTTTGAAAAGCAGAAAAAGCACAAGAGTTTAGTCCCAAATCTGGAAGGTGGTAGGGGAGGGGAGAAAAACAAATCAACATACTCATGGTAGCTATGTTCTTTCTTGTTTGAGACTATAAATGGTTTTGTGTTTCTTTATCCTTTTCTATACTTTCCTACTTTTGAGCCATGAACACATATTGCCCTTAGTACAAGAAAAATAATTCTTTTTTAAATGAAAAAAATAGTTATATGAGAATTTGTGCATATTTTCTAAATATTCAGCTCATATATTATTGCATTTGATTCCAGCAGCAAAATGCTTACAAAGGGGATATGTAACAAAGTGGAAACATGATCCAGCCAGATTACCTGGAATACTATGTGCATTTTGGCAAGGGTGTAGAGATGAAACCGGAACAGCCTTGGAAAAAACCTGGGACAGAGAACAAAGGAAGAGGAAATTTTGCCATATGGCATAGAGGAACTCACCAAAAAATTGGGAATCTTAAATGAAGATCTGTTAAGACTAAGGTGATATGATTGAGGTTCATAAAATGATCTGCCATTATATATGTGAAGGGCTGAATCCCACTGGACTTTAATCTCTCTAATAATAACTGTTTTCATCATCCCCCTAATCTTACAATGATATACATACTATTGGCAAATAGTAGGTGCTTGAACTGAATTGTAGGTTATAGCTCGAATAAACGTGAATTTATCCAATAACGTTTAAAATACTATTGTGAGGTTGTAAGGTGAAGTTTTAAAAAGATGCTGCAATTAAAACAAAACATGATCATTCTTTTTTTTTTTTTTCCATGACAAGCAGTAACTATGGGCAAATACCTGGCTCCAACGAAAGATGCAGGCACATAGCAAGGTCTGGTAAAAGGAGTTAAGGTGGTGGTGATGAGGAGGGGGAATCTAAAAATAACAACATTGTGTAGTCAGTTCATGAAGTGTAATCATGTTCTCTATGGCAACAAAAAATGGTTTTGGTATCTTTGAAAGAGATGCAGATCTAGCTACTGGTATAAGAATAACACCAAATAAGTAACAATAAAGGAAACCACCATGTTTATATAACAATCATGATGTGCCATACACTGCTCTGAACACTTTATGAATATATATTAACTAATTTTATCCTCCAGCACTTCCCTCATTCCTTCCTTTTCACTGTTGAGGGCACTGGAGCACAGGATGATGAAGTGATTTGTTCAAGGTCACACAGCTAGAAAGTAGTGGAGCCAAAATTTGAACCAAACCTTTTGACTCCAGAGTCTGCATTCTTAACCTCTTACTGTTTTTTATGAGAAAACATCAATAACAACAACAGCAATGTGTATACCTGCACACATATGAAAATGTATTTATTAACTGCTCTTATTCCTTAATTTCACAGCAGTTTTGCCTCTCAAACTATAATTGTAAGCAGGAAATATGTCTTCACTTTTTTGCCCCGCTTAACCCCTGTGACACCCAGTACTGCTAGAGCCACATAATCGATCATCTTCTGCTATGACACATCTAATCTTTACATGCTTGGCATTCAACTTTCTTTTGATAATATTACCTTTTTCACTAAAATTGTCAAATGAAAATAAAGAACAACTCTCTGGACAGTTAATAAAAAAAAATAAGAACTGGGTCACCATATGTGAAACGTTTTTGGGATTTGATTTTAGTTCTTCTATCATTGCAAAGTGAGTAGCTCATATTATTCCCACCTGCAAAGGAACAGCCTTTATGAACTACATTTTCATCACATAGACACACACATCCACTTTCTATAAGAACGCTCAGCCCATCTGCTCACATTTAAAAATAAAAATTGAAGACCTCCCACGCTGCCTTGGTTTGTAAAATGTCTATCACCAAAACTTCATTCCAACACTCCTTTAGTCTATGATTTCTTTTTCTTTTCTTTTAAATGATTTTTCCCTAGTTCTCTTTCAAGAACCTGATGTCCATCATTAAGGTTTTCTATAACAGACAAGATATTTAAAGTGCAGGTTTCAATGTTACTTCCATCTATAATGTGTCTTTATTTTGAGGAAAATTTTTACTATTTGAGAAAAGGCTGCCTTGCATCCTTCTACTTAGCATGTTTCCAAGAAGGAAAATTAAGATCTCTATCTCTTCTCAAGGTACAAGACGTGATTACAACACTATGAAAAACAATCCGTAAATCAAACAAACAAACAAAAAATGACAGGCAAAATTGTATAGATAACTCTTACACTTATTCAAAGCTCAAGTCTGGAAGATACACTTAAGAGAATAAAAACTAAGTTGTACATATTAATATATGTCTTTGAGCAAAGGGATGGAGATACTTGTTTGGATAGTCACCCCTCCATCTTTATGAAAATATCCTCTGGAGGGTGGGTAGGCTCTGGAAGCACAAGCACTATTTCCATATTGTGGCAAACCACATTTTATTATTCAGAGCTTAATGTTCTTTTGTTCATCCTTTCTTTCATCCATTCACTCATTTAATTTGCTTTTACTGAGTGCCAATTGCTAGGAATTCTCATGGGTGATAGAGAAAAACAGAGATGGCAAATTATGCTCCCTGACCTCATGCAATTTACAATCTGGGAAGGAAAAAGACCAACACTAAGTCTTCTGACTTTCAATTCGGTATTCACTTTTCCTTTTCCTCTTTAGAAATCTGAGACATACAATGTTGTAGCCTACTTCTTTATTTGCTTATTTACTTATTTTTATGAAGCACTTTATGCAAGATCTTATGCAGTGATCCATTCCAAATTCCAAACAATGTGCTATCTCCCTGGCTGCAGAGGTGACCACTAATGTGTGCTATTAGAACAAGTTACTAGAATTTATCCTAGAATTAAAATTTCTGTGTTTTGCAACTGTTACCAAAAACTTCATTTAAAATATGTACATACATGTATATATGTATATATCAGAGTTTAAAACTGCTTCAAGCTTTCCCTGAAGTCCAACTCAAAGATTTTTTTAAGAAACAGCTAGCAACTATTGAACCATGGAACAAGCTTTGCTGAAGAAACACATCATAGCCGGGCTCGGTGGCTCAGCCTGTAATCCCGCGTCTTTGGGAGGCTGAGGTGAGTGGATTGCCTGAGCCCGTGGGTTCGAGACCCGCCTGGGCAACTTGGCGAGACCTCATCTCTACAATAAATCAAAAAATTAGCCGGGCGTGGTAGCGCACGCCTGTAGTTCCAGCTACTAGGAAGGCGGAGGTGGAAGGATCGCTGGAGCCCAGCAAGTCCAGGCTGCAGTGGCTGGGAGCGTGCTACTGCCCTCCAGCGTGGGCAACAGAGTGAGACTCCAACTCAAAAAAAAAAAAAGAAATACATCATAATACTCACATACCAGGGCTGTAGGCTATGACTCCAAATCAGTTAATGCCTGATGAGGGCAATGGGTCAATGTCCCACATGTGAGGCTTTTCAAAACATCCTTCTCAATAAAAATTTTTAAATGACACTAATTCACGTTGATGAATATTTAACTTGAGGTGGGTTTATTTATTTGAAATACATCTGAAAAGGATTAAAATTCTCATACATTTTAAACAATAATTTGATACTGAGGAAATAATCAGATATGTATATAATGGCCACTAAAATATTTTATTTTTATGATAGAGAAAAATTGGACACGGTATATTCAATAAGAAGGGACTGGTTAATTATGAGATTATTATTTCATAGATAATTGTTACCATTAAGCATTATATAGAAGAACTTCAATGATGTAGGCCAATAAACTCAATTTATTACTAAGTGAATAAAGTAAGTAGAAAAGTATATGAACCAAAGTATGTTAAAATATATTTCAACACATCTTTTAAAAGAGACAGGAATAATAAATGCAAAAATATCAAGAATGTTAGCTGGATAATTAGACATTCTAAGATTTCTCAAGTTTGTTAAGTTCTTACCAATCAAAGAGTTTTCAAGTGCTCTGTTCCTTTCAGTTGAAATACCCAACTCTCACCACTCTTTATTGACTTTGAAGATCTTCTTTAAAATGTAAATAAAAACATTTTACAAGACTTCAGATTTGTCATCTTTCAGAGTCCAAATTGCATGGTGGCTTTTTAGTCTAATATGATGCAAAATTCCCCATGTTTTTCAGAATCAACATGGCATGGCAAATTCTTTTTTTTTTTGAGAGGGGGCTGTTTGTTCACATTTTATTTTATTTTTATTTATTTATTTATTTATTTGAGTTGGAGTCTCACTCTGTCGTCCAGACTGGAGTGCATTGGCACGTTCCCGGCCACCGCAGCCTTGACCTGCTGGGCTCCGGTGATCCTTCTGCCTCAGTCTTCCAAGTAGCCGGAACTACAGGAGCTCGCTACCACGTCCGGCTAATTTTTGATTTATTGTGGAGACAAGGTCTCGCCAAGTTGCCCAGGTGGGTCTCGAACCCGTGGGCTCAGGCAATCCACTCACCTCGGCCTCACAAAGTGCTGGGATTACAGGTTGAGCCACCGAGCCCGGCCTATTTTTATTTTAAAGATATAGGGTACAATTCAGGATTAGGTATACAAGTGGTCATCGTACAGGTAAAGTTTGAGCCTCCTTTTGGTCCACACTTTGCCTGATTTGAGAGTAGGTATGCTTATTCTCACTTCATCAATATGATGAGCATGTTTATCTCTAAAATATCAATATATTGATATGGTAAACAAAAAATTATGAACAAACATGAAAATGCATAAAATTATGAATGCCTTATTCTCTTTGGGGTATTTAAATATTCTCAATGTTTTACTCATTGGTAATTTTTGTGTGACATTTGAACTTGTACAGCATTGGTGTTCAGGATACTATTTCAGGGAAAATAAAATTATTCTAAGTTCAGTAAAATAATCTTTCCAATTCCTTGATTATTAGGTGGCTATATATTACTGTACAGTTGCTAAACTGAGTTCAATATAATTCACCTTTGCATTAAGCTTTGCCATTTTATTTCAGAATTATTCAAATTATGACAGCTTTAAAAATAGTTTTAAGCTTTTAAAAATAATTATGGCTGTGTATTTAGAATCCCTATAAAGTTATTTTTAGGCTTATTGCAGATCTGCCATAGACTATTAAACTTTTAAAAATTATGTGTTTTTTTTTTTTTTATCTTCCAAAGCACATTCCATAAATATGAATGGGAGTAGCTAGCCTATAAAGGATGGGAAAAAGTTTACCTTCTTAGAGTTCGTATCTGTATCATGTTCACTTATTATTACTGGATAACAATTTTCCAGCTTAATGTGTAGCTTTGCAAGCTATGAAGAGGATGGGCTGACCCCTTACAAGGACGAAGCTTTCCAGCTGCTAAGTACTGTAAGATCTGGTCCAGTACAAAGAGAAACATAAAGAAAACTTTAAAAGCCATGTTAGAAATGAGGGCAGTCGTAAGGGTCTGGAGCTAAAATGGCTTAAATAGCTTTAAACCAAGGTAGAATCTCAGTGCTGGTGGCTGGAGATTAGAAGATAGAGCAGGAAGTACTTCTGCAGCTAGTGCAAAAAGTATATCTAATAAAATCCTTATCTTCTTGTCCTTGTGAGTGCAGATCAGAAAGGTTTGGAAATGAACCAGTATCAAGGCAAAGATGAATGAGGTCAATTCAAAGGCCTCTGCCTGGCTTCTAAGCTTCATTTGACCCTACCCTGCCTGGGCACTCTCCAGGTCAGGCTCTACTCTGTTTCCCTTCTTCCCATCCCCAGTCTCAACACGAACATGCACACCCTGCACTTTTCACTTATGATTCTATATTGTTCATTTCATTCCTCCTTCTCTCGCTCCTCAGCATATATAGCCTGACCTAAATGTGATTTATCTGTTCCTCAATCTTTCTAGACTGTCCCACTCCTTTAAGACCTAGCTCACATCTTATCTCTTCCATGAAGCAATCCTTGACTACTTTAGTTCTCACTGATTTCTCCCATTTCCAAATCTTTATTTTACACTTTTTTAAATGATACTCAGTATATAATACTGGTATTCAATATATCTGATTATATACTGCCTCAAATAACATGCACCTTTACCTTCTCTCCAAGTCACTGGTGAATTTCACTTTGATCTTACTTTAATTACATTTTCCACAGGGTCTAGTATAGTGTGGAAAACATAGGAGGTGCCTAAGAGATCAAGGAACACATACTGATTGTTTAATGATATTATTGCTTAAAATAATTTATACTTTTCAAAGCATCTTCACAATATGCTCTCTTCCTTTTCTAGAGAAAATATTGTTAGCTCTAAAAGGTTCAAAATCATCTGAAGAAAAATTTTGGCAGTGAGAATAAGCCTATCTTTGACTTGCTTCAGTGGTACTTTTCAGCCTTTCTGAAATAACAAGAACAGTTTCAGAAATTCAAGACTTGGATATTAAGTCACATATAACAGCAGAAACAGACCAAAGCATTTTTTAGTTTGAAAATGCCAAATCTGATTCTTTCTAAAATAGATCAGGAAAAGAAAGAAATCCTTAAATTTCAGACCCTCTGACTTGATCCTACCTACAACTAAAGAGCCAGGCTACAGTCCTGACTATCTGAGTTGTTTCACCAGATGCTTCCACCCAGACAGGAGTCCAGGGTAGGCATTACTATCTGGATTCCTATCTCTCTAGACATCTTTAAAGGTTGTCTTCTAACCCCGACTTTCAATTTGGCTTCTTTTTTTTTTAATGTAACTTCTATGGTTTCTTTATAGGCCTTAAAAGACAGCTTCTGAAATCATCATTTTATCTTTTTCTTTGGTAATTTAAATCCTAGCAAAAATTCAGTCTGACTAGCTTTAGAAAGCCTGCTGAGCTGCTCTGAAAAATAAGGTTCTGCTGACTGAAAAAAAAAAATCAGAACTCATAATCTTCTTAAGAAATACATAGGAACATCAAACTCATCTACCATGAAATCATGGCATTGAATGATTCAGGTGTTTCTAAATTCAATAAGAAACGATTTAAGGGATTTGGAACGAGCGGTATCCTGCACCTTTATTTCCTCTATTTCCTATGTTCTGTTTCAGAAGGAGTAAAATAAATTTTAAAAGTTACTGGCAGATTAGCCTTAGTAATTGCTGTTTCTCTGATGCCTCTGTTAACTCTTCAAATTACTGGTCATTCCCCAGGGCGTGCCTCCAGATTTCCTCACTTGCATATACAGAGAAGCTATACCCTCTTTTTTTATTGTATGTCAATTTTCTTCACCTCATGTGAAGTTGCACCAATCCTTATATGAAGAATGTTATTTGCACTCATATAATTTCATCCATGATGACATAATTACAATAATTTTTATTTAGAAGGAACATTAGAGATTCCTGTGTTAAGAAAGTTCCAGAAATACATGGAGACCTCATCTCAAATTAGAGTTATTGCTGAGTCCCAAAACACACACAAATCCATAGATTCAGAGTTCGAGGCACTCTACATTGAAAATGCTGCCTTACTATTACTAGGTTCATTCAGAAAGTTTCACATGAGGGCTATGGCCCTTTTAGTAGCATACAAAAATGTCAGCCACAGTTACGGTATCTATTTATCCTCTATCAAAATTTGTAGACAAAAATCTGATACTCTTTTCTCTTACCCATCTGGGTTGTACGAGGCTGTCCTGTACTGTCTGTTCCTCAAGCTATCTCGTTATCAACTTCTAAGATTCTTTTTTTTTTCTCTGCTGTCTCTGCTTGGCTATGGTACCTTTTCAGGTCTTGAGCCTCTCTTGGGTTTTTACTTAATGTGCTTTTCCTTTATTGAAGGATTCTTGTAAAGCTGCCAGCAAACTCTGCTCTTCTACAAAGAATGCCATTCCCATCTTCAGACATCTCTGGGGTAGGACATTAGCTTTTCAACAGTTTATCCCAGGCCCTGACTGGGTACATTGCTAAAGCCAGTGAATTGACAAAAGGCAAAATGTGGTCAGTTATTTACAGAAAAAAATTCTCATTCTGGACACAGGCTTATTCTATTGGATGCAGCCTCAAGTGAGAAAAGGTCACCCTGATTTCAATAAAGTAAGAGAGAGCAGTAATAGCCAAAGTTAGTTCAATATTTAAGCAACAAATGCAGGCCAAGTCAATCCTTTCTAGGTCAGGTCCAAATAACACTTATAGCGTGCCTAATAAATGCTGGGCACTGTGCTTCTTGCATGCTTACACTGACTTTACTGTCTTATTTTAGACCTTGCAAAAATTTTGGAAGCAAGAGGATATAACCCAGGTCTGTCCAACTATAAATCTCTGTATTTTCTATACAATATAATAAATTATTTTCTTCCTCTAGCCATGGGCAGGAGTGGGGTGGGGGGTTCAGGGATCCAGGTACAGATCAAATCCAACTCTCAGTTGTGGTTTGGCACCACCTGGTGGTAATTTTTCTGCTCCCACTTATCACACTGAATAATTTTTCTGCTCCAACATTTCTAAATGCCCTAAAGGGATTCTAGGTTGTGACTGGTTGAAGCTTCTAGTCACCAAGAGCAATTCTAGTACATTCTCACCAGCTTGACCCAAGAAGTTTGGGCCTGTAGAACTCTGGGGACTCCAGGACCCACTATTCACCTCCCGACTTTCTGAGGAGGAATTGCCTGGCTTTTCCTGCCCAGCCTTATCCTGCCCTCCATGAACTCCCCTAACCCCTCACCCTCCATAACGAGCAAAATAACTGTAGGTGGAAGACTGGAGCCAATAGTCAACTGTCTTACATGAAGGTGGTCAAAGGGATTAAAAGTACTTACAGATATGTAATGCTATCTCTAAAAGCCCAGCTTCGCTGACAAAACCTCATGATTATTTTTACTTAGTTGAATATATTTACATACATTTACTTGAAATCTACCAACATTTCTGAGAGCTAATTGGGAGAACGAACAGTAGTAGCAGTCATAATATATGAGGAAAAAATGTAGTATTAAGTTAAATTTTCAAAATAAAACAATATTGAAAGTGGAGAAAAATTTACAAAAGAAAAAAATCATTGTTATCATGATTATTGTTCATAAAGATTTACCCAGCACATGTGTGAAAAGCATCATATAAAAATTGAATAAAAAGGTATGTGGTCTTTGCTTATGATGTACTTGAGATTTGCGGGGAAAGGAAGAATATAACACAGATGAGACAGGCATGAGTAACAAACAGATGAATCACATGTAACATCTCCTAAAATTACCTGGATTGAGATATTGAAGCAGATAATATATTATCTACACTGGATTCCTGGCTCTGTTACATGCTAGCTCTGGATATTTAGACAAGTTAATTTCTCTAAACCCCAATTTTCACATCTATATATGGTGCATAATAATATCCATCTCATTGGCTGTTTTGAAGATTAAATGAAATAAAGGACTCATTATAGTACCAGACACATAGTAAATGTTGGTATACAATTAGCTGTTGTAATTGATCTTATTATTAATTCATTCCAAAATGGTGCTTGTAAAACTGGCTTTAATATCACCAGAAAGATCCTGCTTGCCTCTGACACATCCTCTATTGCAGTATAACTTCATTTGAACTGGATAAGAAGCAGGAAGTCCAGTGAGAAAGGCTCTGTTTTCTTTTAGATGTAGGTATCAAACAGTACATTTTATCCTCTCGTTTTAGTAGAGAAACTTTTAGTAAACATAAGTGCAAGTCTAAGTAACTCCATAGAGATCCATTTGTTTCTGTAGGAAATGTGCATGTGTTCAGCTGCAGACTAGACCACATCAATTTTCATTTCCTTTTAAATCATTCAAGTTCTGTCAAAATTCTTTCAATTAAAAGGTTAACAATTATACACCTTGTTAGTATGGTTTTCATTTGTACATATTTAGTCCTTTGTCTCTACACTATAAATCTAATAATTCATTATTTCAGAAAGAATATAACATGATGCTTATTATTCTTTTTGGAGTCACTGACCCCTGGGGGTCTACTCAGAATAATATCTATATAAACTACAGGTCTAAATTGATTTCAGAACTGCATTAAATCTTTAAAATTAACACCAGCAAGGCACTTGAAGGGAAAGTATTGTTCATGTCCTCTCCATCTAGACTTGTGTTAGTGAAAAGATATCACCTGCTGATAGCAATGGAGCCACTCGAAATTCGGTATAGAATCTAGGTAAGAGTGGTATTCAAAATGGTTATCAATCCGTTCTGTAGAGGCATCAATCAATCAATAAGAATGGCTGCCTTTAGTTCTCAATCAAGTTTTTGGAGGCCTCTACCTATTATAGGAGTTGACCCCTTTAGTTGCTGGACTGCGGAAAGTTGGAGCAGGGCACCCCTGGCAGAGGCTGAGATGGTGGTGGTAGGTGGGACTTGGAACAGCACAAGATGGATATGTTGCAATGTTGTAGTAATCAAGATAGCAGTATTGGTGGGTGCCACCTGAATATCAGCTGTGTGCGTACATATAATGAAAAAGAAATGACTTAGTGCTCAAAATCAACTCAAGATACTCCTGCAAATGAGAGGAAAAAGAAAACATTTCCATTCCTAAAGCTTTGGACACTGCTTTTATAGTTCATGGCTGAAAAAGACAGATGATAAATTTATTTTTGCCCTTCCTTATGGCTATCTAATTTAGCTACTGCATCATTGATTATTATAGATTTTCTTTGGGCAACTATGATTTCTTTGGATTTATGGCACTTTTTAAAAACAGTGGCTTATTAAGAAATCCAGATAACAAAAATTAAAACAACAACAATAATAATGATATTATTATGAAAAAAGAAGTTTTTAAAAAATAATGCTAACTTTTGTGTTTTAGACTTTACAGTGTTATGTGTTATTGTACATCTATCAACTCACTTAATTCATGCAACACCCTAGAATACAGAAATTATTATCCCATCTTTTACATGAAGATACTAAAACTCAGAAAACTGATTATCTAAGGCTATACCACTAGAAAGTGGGAGACAGTATTCATACACAGATCTTCTGATATGAGTTAACTTTCTACTACATTAAAGTATCCTTAAATTCTTGGAATCTTTCTTTATACAAAAAGTAAATTAGTAATTAAGAAATTTTGGCTCTAGAGAAAAGAATGAAACATACTGTCATCTTACCTTATTAGCAATTGTATGTATTCATGACCAAGTGCTGTGACTAACAGGGGTACGTGAGATAAAGGTTTCTGGAAATCTGTATCAATTGGTCAAGAATTTTACATGACATTAGCTTATTTTCAAGCTAATAACAATAATTGTGTTTAAAACATATAAATTGGCTATAGTGGCCTTAGAAATTTACTATTAAAAACTAATACGATTGCTACTGGATTGGATAACAAACCATTTATATAAGCAGGTTGTGCTAAATTGTCAAAAGATATAAAATTCTCAGAGACATCATCAAATAATGATGTTTTGAAATGGAAAAGAAAGTTAGCTAATGAGAAAAAAATCACTGAATGCTCCACGAGTAGCTCTCGGCAAATTTTATTAACCTATTTCTAAGCTGAAGTCTTATCAGCAGGTTCGGTGTATCTGATATGGGGCACACATTATGTAAGTAACACTGAAACACTATAGGATTCATGGGATGGAGGAAGGAAATGAACAGTCAGTGAATAACTAATCTGCAAAGTAGATGCAACTCCCCAAACTCATTGAATGACAGTGACAGAGGTAAGGTCCCTTAGCAATCACACTTAGTCTCTCACTTTACAGAAGGAGTGACTGATACCCAGAGTATAGAAAACACTTTCTCAAGGTGACACAGGAGGTGGTCTTTTCAGAGGAAATGGAAGTTTTTAGGAGAAAAACTGTACAAGCAAGTAGTATATTTTATGGAAGAAGAAAGAAGTGGAGTCATTGTTCAGCACCTACCGTATACCATATACACCAAGAGAAACTCTTGTTTCTCTTTTCTACTAAGCTGGAGGTTGGTATTGTTTTCACTACTATACAGATGAGAAAAATGATCTTGGGAGTTTTTTTTTTTTTTAATTTCCCAAGTCCACTGGACTATTTTGTGATAGAGTAGGGATCCCAACCCTGGTTCTTCTGTCTCTAAGGCCTCTGCTCTTTCCACCCTACCACTATAATTAATCTAAAACTCAAGCCACAGATAGTCAATTTATGCATAAATGATGGGATGAGTGTTAAAGTCTAGACACTCCAGTGATTCATTCTGGAAACAACGTGTGTAATAGAACTAGGGAGATGTATAAAATCAGAACACAGATAAAGAGAAAAGTCAGAAACCATGAAAAAAAAACTTTAAAAGCCTAATATGCCTTGAACATTGTTGGTACTTTTTAGATAGTTAGTTCATTTAAAAAAAAACATTTATAGCTCTCTGGAAATTAAATCCCTACAATTTCAATTCATTTATCTTTAACTGAAATATTTGTGAATATGTCAATAGAAACTGCAGAGAATTCAGAAAGTTTTACAAACATTTGAAGATTTATCTTTTCAACAGGAAAACATTTTTTCCCAACTAAACAAATAGAAAAATGTATACAATTATTAATTCTGAATTTAAAAAACCATAAAAGTCAAGTACTGCTTAAAAATTGTCAGCAGTCATTCATATATCATTTTAAAACAAATCACTTCCTTTTGAATGAAGGCCAAATATGGAGGAAGGTTTAGGTCACAATTACTCCTGTCCCACTATTTTTTTCCTTTTTTTTTTTTTTGGAGATTGGAAAATACAGTTTATTTAGAAAGTAAATTAGAGAGAGAGAGAGGAGACTCACCTCCCCAAGGTGAGGGAGAGTCTAAAACTTATAAAACATGGCTGGCCATAGCCCAGAGAACACATGGCCAGACCATAGCTTAGCAAGGCAATGGCCATCCTACTACTCTTTGTACCACATTTTTAGCAGATGATCACACAGACGTTGCCACATTTTCTTGAATTATTGACTTTGTGAAATACAGACTCGGCCTCAGATTTTAAACTTCTAAAAATGGCATCATCACCCTAAGGTTCTGGCCTGATACGGACCACAGGCTCTAACCAAAGTAGTGACTTGAAAACTTGCTATTCTCAATGTAAATCTTGCTCTTCTCACTTTCCCTTGCTCACACTCACTTTGGCAATTCTCCATCTCAAACTCCCTCCATTCAGAACCCTCCCCAACAAAACCCCAGCCCATTTATAGGTCTCTTCAAGAGGACTGGTCTTCCATAGTCCAATCAGATCACCACACTCCATACTCTATTCTTATCCTTTCCTATCTAGTATTGGAAAACACTAAGTGTGAGTCTGGGTATTTTGCCGTACTTACAGTGACAAAGTGACTGAGGAAAGTGGTATCAATAGAGACCTGGCAAAACTCAGTTCCCTCATTGGCACAATCAGAACAGTGCAGTAGCATTTCTCTAAGAAGAGTACTATCTGTTGTTCTCTACTTGAGTGATCCCAGGGTTTGGAAGTTTCTAACTGACCCTTTTGATGACCAGTCAGAGCACTTACATTTAACAAAAAATATATACATTTTAAATAATACACATTTATTAAAAATCTAAACTAAATTTGACACCACCAGAGGGTCTTTAGCTTCTGGACATATTCATCTCCCAGTTCTATAGCCTTAGAACAGCTGAGAGTAAAGGAAGAGTGAAGGAATGAGAAAAGTCTAAATGTGCTTATTATATTTTCTAAAACTTAACCAGAAAGCACCTAGGTGGTAGCACTAAGGGTCATGGCTCCCAGCTTAATCTGCTTTACAATGGGATTCAGGTCAAGGCCAATCAAGCCCTTTTCCTCCAGTTAAGGCCCTACAGTGGGGGCTCAGTCAGAAGTCATCCTTTCCATGCATCATTCACTCATAAGGCAAAAAGTTATGTAGTGACCAGTGTGAGCAAGGCACTATGCCAGACACTGGGGTGAGTGATAGAAAAGGGGATGGTATGGCAGGAAATGTTTAAATAGCAGTAGAATGTCCAACATGTTTAGAGTTAAATGAATTATAAATATTTTCTGCACAAGCGCTTCATGTTCCAGATGAAGAATCTAAGACCTTGGGAAAGGATGGTTATGGGTAGAAGGGAGGGTGGGACTAGACTGTTCCTACCACAAATAAAATTGGAAGCTATTAACACTTTTTCCTACCGTACCTAATATCAGTGGGTCAGTCAGAAAAACTTTAAAGAAAAACTAGTATACCTAACCCTGAATTGTACCCCACATCTTTAAAATAAAAAATTTAAAAAAGAAAGAATAATAAAAATAAAATAAAATATATGCAAGTAAAAAGAAAGAAACCCTTAGTAACTATTCTTCCTACTTTGTTTTGCTGCAGGCTATGTAGACAATAAAAATAGATCAGGCAGGAGGGGAAAAAAATCTCTTTTTGGACAAATAACTCTAAATACTTGAGCGTCCTTACCTAGTTAAAAATTCTAGAATTATAATTGTTCCCCCTTCAACTCAGCCCCGATAAAGTAAATAGAAATTTTGTCATGAATTGTCTTATCAGTGTTGTCTTGTTGAAAACATGTACACTTTACAAAGCTCTGAGGTTTCTGTCTGTTATCTGCCTCTGTCTTTGCTGGTGTCTTCTGGAGCATATTTTAAACTACCTGGTCTTGGGTATTACAATCCAATCTTTACTTGTCTACTGCCACCAGGAATCACCCTGCCTTGAATCCTGGTAAACTATATTTGCACAATGTGTCCTCCTGTTCCTAGCCACAGACCCTTCTGGTCTGCTGGCTTTCTTTCCTTCCACCATCATTTCTCTCTCAGGGTTTTGGGGCACTCTTGTTTTCGCAGAATGCACAGGAATCTGAGAAGTGGCCCTCTTGTACATCTTCCCAATCTCCTCACCCAGCTGTTGCTCTTCTGTTATCTGAATATCATGCAGGATGCAGCACTTCTCCTTGGGGGAGCATAGTGTCCTTGAAGGACAGAAACCTCTGTTCTAGAAGCCCCTCAAACTTTTTTCCAAGAGTTTTTGTCTTCCCTTGATCTCCAGAGCTCAGCTTGAAGCAAAAGGAAGGTTTAGTATTTCATGGAAACTCAGTGCACCTCAGCTGGATTCATAGCTCCTCTAATGCTTCTCCCTGCCCATTAGTCGCAATCTTGTCTGAAGGAGACAAGTACTGAAGGAGTACTGTTAGTTCTGACTCACTATTAGAAATACTTCCAGAAGCTGACAATTCTTCCCCCCTCCAACATTACCATGATGGTCTGGGCCACCATCATCTTTCACCTCTATTATTGTGATTCCTCCTCACTTGTCTCTCTGCTTCCTCTTCTGGTTCTCTAGAGTCTGTATTCAGAACAGCAACCACAATGATTTATTCAAAATACAAGTCATGTGGCATCATTCCTCTGTTGCTCAAAACTCTCCATTGGTTTCCCCTTCACTTTTAGCAAAATCTGAAGTTCTGATATTGACCTGTGAAACCCTATGTGATCTACTTTTCCTGCCTCCTCTCTGACACTCTGCTTTAGACACGTTTTGCCCCAGGTTGTCCCCTTTACTCACACTCCAGATATCTGGGTGGCTTTTCCCTCACTGCCTTCAGGTCTGACCAATTGCCATGCATCTGAGTGATCGTATATAGAATTAGTAACACTACCCTCTCTATGAGCCTCCTTGTCTCCTTCTCTCTGCCTTCTTCTTGTGGCACTAACTACCACCTGACATATTGTTTATTTGCTGATGTACTTACTGTCCAGTTCCACCCATGAGAACATAAACTCCATGAAAACACATTGTTTTGCTTGCTGCTGTCCCAGTGCCTGGGGGTACATTATTGATGCTCAGTAAATTGTTGTAGGATGAGTGAATGAATAAATGAACTCTAAATTAAGAACCCACCAAACTTTGGAATTTTATAACCAAAGTCAATTTTTTGGAACTGAAAAAAAATCTCACAAGACGTCTGCTTTGTATTTCTTTTTTTTTTTTTTTGAGTTGGCATCTCACTCTGTCGCCCAGACTGGCGTGCAGTGGCACACTCCCGGCCACCGCAGCCTTGACCTGCTGGGCTCCGGCAATCTTTCTGCCTCAGCCTTCCAAGTAGCTGGAACTACAGGCGCACACTTCCACGCCCAGCTAATTTTTTCTTTTTGACTTATTGTAGAGATGAGGTCTCGACAAGTTGCCCAGGTAGGTCTCGAACCCACGGGCTCAGGCAATCCACTCACCTCAGCCTCCCAAAGCGCAGGATTACAGGCTGAGCCATTGCTTTGTATTTCAAAACTATTTTATCCGCTGTGCACATTTAAAAGTTCATTTTGTAATTCAAAGCTGAGCATTAATTTCTTTGTTTTGGGTTGTATCTTCCCTTTTGCTGAGGCTTGAAAGATATTAACTCAATAGGTAGAAGGCCCTAGAATAACAAAGGGAAAAGTAGGGGGGAAAATCTTCTTTTTATAAAAATCCTCAAATCGCATTCCTCTACTTAAGAATATTGTAATAAGGATTTAAATGGTTTTGGTCTTACTTTGCCTAGACACTGCTTTCATTTTCAGTCTTGCCCTAAATTCCTTAAATACTGATAGGATAAGCCTCTTGACTCTCAGGGCTAAGTATGCAAAAAAAGCAAACCTGTTGAAGTTTTCTGAAGACCACTAGGGGAGCTGAGGCCTGAAATCTGGTAAAGACATTTGAACAAGAGACTGCCCTGTTAGTTCAGCTTTCAAAAGTTGGATAATAGGCCTTAATAATGAAACACAGAGTGCCTAAATGGACACAATGAAGACAATGAATGGAATGAGTGGCATGAAATAATGAGAAGAATATTTTTGGAGTTCACAAATCCAATAATGGTTTCTACCTGGGTTGCAAGGTAGCAATGCACAATTACCAGTCCTCAAGCACATTTTATTTAGTCTGTGTTTATTCATGGAAAAATTTCACATAAGGTATTTCTTTCCCGCTTTATTTTATTTTAAAAATATCAGGATTAGGTACATAAGTGGACTGCGTACAAGTGAAGTTTGGGCCTCCCACTGGTCCTTACTTCCCCTGATTTAGGATCAGGTAACCTTAGTGATATTATGTGCCCCCCTTTCCCCAGCAGTGTTCTGCTACTGCTGATCCCACTACATAAAGCCTTGATCTCAGTTTTCTTTTAATAGTAGAAATTGTGCTATCCTTGCTTGTGAAGAAAAAATTATCCAAACCTTGGAAATAAGGCAAAAGGATTACTGCATGTTCTTTCAGTCATAATAAAGCTTTGTTTAATAAACCTGGGGCTGTGGTTTGAATGGGTCCCTCAAATTTCATGTGTTGGAAACTTAATCCCCAAACTTATATGTTGATGGTATTTGGAGGTGAGAACTTTGGGAAATAATTAGGATTAGATAAGTCACCAGGCGGGACTCCCATGATGGGACTGGTGGCTTTATAAAAATAAAAAGAGACCTGAGCTGACATGCTCTTGCCCTCTCACTATGTGCTACCCTCTGCCATATTATGATGTAGTAAGAAGGCTCTCACCAGATGCAGCCCTTAACCTTGGATTTCCCAACCTCCAGAACTGTAAGAAATAATTTTTTTAAAAAAATAAATTACCCAGTCTGTGGTATTCTGGTATAGCAACAGAAAATGAACTAAGACACCTAAGATGTATACAATTGTCTAGGCCCTGGACAATCTAGGCCTGACACTTTAGGGATGCAATAGTGTTTGATTTACTGTTTTTATTGATGAGAACTAAAACTCTGTAAGTTTAGATGTCAACTTGTAGAAGATTGATGGGTTGCAAATTATTTTTGTACAGTAGAATAAATAACCTCATAGGTTACAGTTTTATTTCCATGTAGGGTATTTACTAATTTTTGTTACTAAAAAATCTTATTTTAGCATTCTTCCTTCTATTGACTATGTAAGTATGCCAGCCTCTCATTTTCTGTTTTGAACTAGACTCATCATCTTGCTAAATTCTTATTAATGAGTTAAATTAATCTTTGACATGTGTTCCCTATACATTTGTAATATGATAATATTTTCATGTTTTGGAAAATTATATTTGAACCTGCTGCACATTCCTAAATGGCAGCCAAGGGCTAGTATAATCACTAGTTGTTCCCATGAAGCAGCGGCAACTCTCCAGTTTAACACAGTTTCCTCCTCCCACTCCTGATAATCTTATTCTCAGTTCCATTCCTCATTTATATGTCCCTTTTGGCCTTGGTAAGCCATTGAGCTCACAGGCTTTGTTGAGCAGTGGTTCTTACTCTTGGACATGCATCAGAATCTCCAGGAGGGCTATTGAAACAGATTGCTGAGCTCCACCCCCAGAATATCTAACTCAGTAGGCCTGGGGTAAAACTCAAGAATTTGCATTTCTAACAGTTTCTCAGTTGATACTGATGCTGCTAGTACAGGGACAACACTTGAAGCATCATTGCTGTAGTAAGTGGTAGGACTTGAACTTGGTCTTTATGGATGAGTAAGAATTTTCCACTATAACAATTAGGCAAGTTGAACACAAGACATAGTAAAGTAAGTTTCATTTTTAAAAATCATTTAAACATGTTATAAAATATCAGATAATTGACAGCATTTCTCATGATGCTTTCTCTACTTGAGAATCAACTGCTGATGGTACAAAGAAAAAATAAAAGAGCAATTATTGTAAATTTATTAAAAGTCAAAACCTAGTTCAATGACTTTTTGTTTGTTTGTCTATATTTTAAGTTCTCTGAGGGCAACAAAATTCTAGTAGCCTCTTTCGCGCAGTGTCTAACATCAAGTCATAGTATAGACCCGGCAAACACCTAATGACTTACAATGGTACATTTCAGTGTTGCTTATGGTTTCCAAAGCCTT
This sequence comes from Tarsius wallacei, assembly GCA_963574415.1. Lineage (NCBI taxonomy): Eukaryota > Metazoa > Chordata > Mammalia > Primates > Tarsiidae > Tarsius > Tarsius wallacei. The sequence continues at coordinate 35,324 of CAUYQG010096795.1, forward strand.
TCATACTCATGGTCTCATTCAATATTTACAATAATCCTGTGAGGTAACTAGGGCATGTGTATTACTCTATAGTTAAATAGGTTGAGTCTTAGAGGAGTTGTGTGTCTTTCCCTAATATATACAGCAAATACGTAGCAAAGCCAGGGCTAGCATTTAATTCTTTACTCTTGCTCACCAGGACTATTTATTGACACACAATCAAGATCAAATTAAAAATACCAAGAGGGTTTAGGATAAACTAAAAGAGTCTTAAAATGTAATTAGACCCACAATATATTACTCAAAAATAGAAGAAAATATCTCTTTTACCAAAAATTTAAAAAATGTAAATTTACACAAAACAGTTTGGCAGTCACCGCTTCAAATTAGGTTTAAAAAATAGACTCTATCGCACACCCAATTAATTAGGATTAACTAGCAAGGGAGTGTGCTAAACTTCCTGGATTTTAAAATTTTGCAAAGAGGAAGATCGTGTGTGGAAAGTAGATGAGTTCTGGAGTCAAACAAATCTCCATTCTGTCACTGACCAGCTATGAAACAGAAAAATCACCCTATCTCTATAAATTTTAAATCCCTTGCCTGTAAAATAAATCTTATGTATGTATTAAAACCATAATCTCTTGTAAGGATTAAGCATAAATACACGTAAAACTAAGAAGGTACATACAGGGTACCTATATATATGAGAGTGCACCATGAGATCTAGTTCCTTCCTTAACTCATTGGAAGGGAAAAAGAATATAGTGGGACTATTAGGATTCGCACACCAAGGAAAATGTTGGGTAAAGATCCATTGCTCATTCCCCCTGAATCCTCACAATTTTGTTGAATTGTTCATGCACCAAAACACAGCATATTCCAGAAAAAGCAAAACAGCCATATTGTTGCAGTACCAACACAATTTACTATTGACTGCTAGGCTAAGAAATCGTCAGCACCTATTAGCATCATGACAGGTGATTTAAATGGATGTCAGGTGCAACATATTGTATTTCCATTTGGCTGTGTTGTGCTGCAGGAATCAATGAGAAAGAACAAGGCAACAGCTTGAGTTACAAAAAAGAGAAAAGGAGGAAATTGGATGAATTGCATTCATCCTGGATGCAGAAATGTTAAACAAGTATAAGCGGCAGGAAAGGAGATATACATAATTACAGTCTGTATAGAACTATGAACAAATGGAAAGGGTGGCTGTGTTGAGTGAGAAAGAGAAGAGAAATCTGAGAAACCGGTCACTCTGCATTCCAGGCACAGGCAGATTCCATCTGCAAACAGTGCCCTGGCTAGACTTGCCAGTTATGCGTATGACAAAGCAGAAAACAAATGCACTGATTAAAGTGCTGAATTCATCCTCAGACTCAAATACGACTTACAACACGGAAACAGGGAGTCTCAGCTAGATGACAACCTGGCATTTTGATGCAGACAATGCTGGGATAGATGGCATACGTGGAGTAGCTAAATTCATTTTTCCTAGTGAAAATAAATAAATGCTCACAGACAGTAAAATGGATAACAAAGGTTGAGTTTGTTTGGAACAGAAATGTTAAAAAAAACAGACAACACTTTGTTCTCTATTGTAAGAACATAGCAGCATCACGTTGTGCTAAAATTGACCACCCACAACTTCCCTCATAGAACTGCAATAACAATTCTGGGATTTTTAATAAAACATCAGCCTTCCCTGGCAATGCTCATGACTGCATGATTGCAGATGTGCTACAGTCTAATTGATTTTACAGAAATCTACCCAACTACAGTTAGAGAAGCTGACATTACACCATCAGATACCCACACTACCACTGAATCACAGCAAGAGAAAAACAAGCTGTATTTGCTATGCATTATTGAAAGAGAGTATTTTACACTGTCTGGGAGTTAGAGGCTGGCTCGTTCACCCTCAGCAACATTTAACTCTTCCACTTAGCTGATATTTCATTACTTGTATAATTTATAATAATTCTGAATGTTTAATAAAAGTGCTAGAAAATGTGATAAGCATAGATAACTACTTTCCTCTCTGAAGTACAATTTACTCTAAAAGCTGAGACCACGGTTTGCTCATGAGTCAGGGGTATGAAAGTTTTGGGCCTTGACGTTTCTTACACAGCAGTGTTTCTAAAACACATACATCTCATGTATACAAATCTCCTGGGTATTTTGTTAAAAGCAGATTCTGTATCAGTAGGTCTGGAGTAGAGCTGAGAGTCTACGTTTCTAAGAATAGCCAGGTGATGCCCCAGAGCACACGGCACAGCAAATTTAAACGTTAAATGGACCAGAGTCAACATCAAGACACTTAGATTAGCCAACCATTTTCCAAATCCAAGGAATAGAACTGACAAGCTACACCATTTTCTTTAGCTCTAAATTTCAACATACAGTTTAAGAACAACAGATCTGGAATCCTACAGTTCTGAATCTAGGCCTTAACTTTGCCATTTACTAACTATGTGACCTCGGATAAGTTAACTTCTCCGAATCTCATTTTCTTACCTATAAAATAGCTAGGCTGCTTATATACTACACATAGTACTTGTTAAATGGTATCTATCTTAGAAGATAGTTCCAAGAATTAAATAATGCACTTAGAATGCATAGCACAGTGTCTGGCACCTGGAAGATAATAAAAATGACAACCAATATTATTAATGACATTAACATTAGCAGAAAGATGAGAGGAATTTTGATGGAGGATTCACTCATTTACTAAACTAATAAATATTTATTGAGGGCTATTCTGAGTCAGTGGTATTCCAGCACAGAGGATATCACATTTTTAAAGTCAGAAAATGACCCTGCCTTCATGTAGCTGGCATTCCAGAGGGAGGGGGAAATGGTAATACTATAAAGAGTAATAAGTGGTTTTCAAAACAGAGCATCCAACACTATGATATTCTGGAAAAAACCAAAACTGTAGAGACAGTAATATCAATGGTTAGTTTGGTATAACCTTATTTGTTTATTTTTACTTTTGCTGTCTATGCTTTTGAGGTTATAGTCATAAAATCATTTCCCAGATCAATATCCTGAAGTGTTTCTTCTATGTTTTCTTCTAGTAGTCTTACAGTTTCAGACTTTATATTTGGGTCTTGGATCCACATTGAGTTGATTTTTGTGTAGGGGATATGGTGAGGGTCCCAAGTTTTTCCAGCACCATTTATATAAGAGACTGTCTTTTTTTTTCAGTGAATGTTCTTGGCATCATTGTCAAAACTCAAATCTGTAGATATATTGATTAATTTCTGGGTTCTCTATGCAGTTCTTCAGTTTATGTGCCTGTTTTTAATGTCAGTACAATGCTGTTTCTATTACTATGGCTTTGTAATATAATGTGAAGTCTGGTAGTGTGATTCTTCCAACTTTACTATTTTGCTCAGGGCTTCATTGGCTACTCAGGGTCTTTTGTGGGTCCATACAAATTTTAAGAATTTTTTATTTCTGTAAGAAATATCATTAGTACTTTGCTTGAAATTGCATTTAATCTGTACATTGCTTTGGGTAGTATGAAATAATCAATATAGTCCACAGAATGGGAGAAATTATTCTCAAACTATTCACCCAATGGGGATATACAAGGAACTCAAACATATCACAGCAAAAACAACAACAAAATCCAATTAAAAAATGAAGCAAATGACCTGAACAGAAAGTTCTCAAAAGAAGACATACAAATTGCCAACACAAATATGAAAAAATCTTCATCTTTACTAATCATCAGGGAAATGATCAAAACCTCAATGAGGTGTCATCTTATCCCAGTTAAGATGATTATTTTTTAAAAGACAAAAAATAGTACGTGCTGAAGAGAATGCAGACAACAAGGAACTCTTATACACTGTTTGTGAGAATGTAAACTAGTGCCACTACAAAGAACAGTAGAGAGGTTCCTCAAAAAATTATAAGCAGAACTACCATATGATTCAGCAATCCCACTTCTGAGAATTTATCCAAAGGAATGAAATAATTATACTGAAGAGACATCTGCACCCCCTAGTTATTACAGCACTCTTGACAATAGCCAAGATATGGAATCAACCTAGGTGTCCAACAACGGATGAATGGATAAAGAAAATGTGGTATATATACACAGTGGAATACTATACAGTCATAAAAAAGAATGAAATCCTGTCATTTGTGGCAACATGGATGAAACTGGAAGAAATTACATTAAATAAAATAATCCATGAACAGAAAGTGGAACACCATGTGTTTTCATTTATATGTGAAAGTTAGAAAAGGTTGATCTCATAGTAGTAAAAAGTACAACAGAGAATACTACCGGTTGGAAAGGGTAGCAGAGAATAAAGAGGGATTTATTAAAGGATACAAAATTACAGCTGGGTAAGGTCTAATGTTCTATACCACTGTAGGATGACTACAGTTAGCAGTAATATATTAGAGAGTTTCAAATAGCTAGAAGGAAGGCACTGAATATTTCTGACAAAGAAATGACAAATGTTTGAGATGACAGATATACTAACTACCCTTATTGATTGCTGTACATTATATGTATTGCAATATTACTATGTACACCAATAATATGTACAATTATTATATGCCAATTTAAGAAAGAAAAAAATATCATTGGTTGTCAGGACTTATTGGAAAAGGAAAGATCTATAGGCAGAACACAGAAGATTTTCAGGGCAGTAAAACTATAGTTGTCCCTCGATATCCATGGGTAATTGGTTCCAGGATCCCCTGCAGATATCAAAATCCATGGATGCTTAAGCCTCATATGAAGTGAGTTGTACTTGCACATAACCTGTGCACATTCTCCCATACACTTTAAATCATCTGTAGATGCCGGGCTCAGTGGCTCAGCCTGTAATCCCGCGCCTTTGGGAGGCTGAGGTGAGTGGATTGCCTGAGCCCGCGGGTTCGAGACCCACCTGGACAAGCAAGACCTCATCTCTACAATAAATCAAAAAATTAGCCGGGTGTGGTAGCGCGCGCCTGTAGTTCCAGCTACTTGGAAGGCTGAGGCAGAAGGATCGCCGGAGCCCAGCAGGTCGAGGCTGCGGTGGCCGGGAGCGGC
>CAUYQG010096799.1:0-19281 GCA_963574415.1 Tarsius wallacei
CGCCTGTAATTCCGGCTACTTGGAAGGCTGAGGCGGAAGGATCGCCGGAGCCCAGCAGGTCGAGGCTGCGGTGGCCGGGAGCGGCCACTGCACTCCAGTCTGGGTGACGAAGTGAGACTCCGACTCAAAAAAAAAAAAAAAGATTGCTTGAATGGCTTCAAAAAGGAATGCCTTGTAGTCTGTAATATGACCAGTAATCTATATAAACTTTAGTATATAATATGTTTTTTACAAATCATTCAGCTTCTTGGAGATTTTAGAAGAATTTTGTGATATTGGTAGATACATGAAGCTGATCATATGTTTTTGCATTTTACTGTTGCTTTTTGAACAATTTCTATAAATGAATACTCTTTAAAATTGGATTTCTTATGATATGCATTAATATTTAATTACTACTAAGTTATATTTACTTATATTTGTTTAGAATGGGAAGTTATTTGAACTTATACATTATTTAGGTAATATTGATTATTTTGACCTAATTTCTCTTGACTCCTGTGAGTAAATTTACTAAGAATTATGTCTACTGCTGCTTCTTGTGATTTGTTAAAGGATTCATAACTACAGCTAGAAAAGAGGAATAAGTTCTTGTGTCATATACCACTGGAGGATGTCGATGGTTAGCAATAATAGTCAGTTTCAGATAGCTAGGAGTATATTGAATGTTCCCCATATGAAGAAATGGTAAGTGTTTGAGATGGTAGATATGCTAATTACTCTGGTCTGATCACTCTACATTATACGTATTAAAATGTTACTATGTAGCCTATGAATACATATAGTTATTATTTGTCAATTAATAAAAGTGTTGGTGGTATAAAAGATCTGATGTCATACATATTTTAAAGTCTTTACAGAAAACCTGATGACTTATGGTATAAGTTAAAGATGTAAGAGTAATTATCCTTCTTTTAACTTTTTTTTTAAAGGCGATGGATGTGGGCACACTGTACTAGGCCCTGAAAGTGGAACCCTTACGTCCATAAACTACCCCCAGACCTATCCCAACAGCACTGTTTGTGAATGGGAGATTCGTGTAAAGATGGGAGAGAGAATTCGCATCAAATTTGGTGACTTTGACATTGAAGATTCTGATTCTTGTCACTTTAACTACTTGAGAATTTATAATGGAATTGGAGTCAGCAGAACTGAAATAGGTAGGACATTTTCTTGAAATGTACATGTAAATACGTCATTGTCTCAAGTTTTAAAACTAAAGCCGTTTTAAAATATTAACATTGAATAATGTGCTGCATAAGGTGATATGTGGGAAGTTTTGAAAATGTGTGGAAATCTTAAATTTTTATCTTCTTTTGGGAAGAGAAGATTCTTGTTTGTTATCTTTTTTATTTACTTTTCTAATAAGCATACGTTGATACCTTTGCCCAAAATACCAATGTACTACTTTTCAGAAGAAAGAAGTTATCTCATCTTTTGTGTTCCTTTGACCATTTTATTTACAGTTGAAGAATATGAGTATAATTTTTGCTTAGGAGGCAGTGTAGCATGGTGATTAAGAGCATAGATTTTGGATGAAAACTTCTGGGATTAAAGTATATAACCCCACCATTAGCTTGCTGTGTAACTTGGGCAGGTTACCTGACCCCTCTGTTTTTAGTCACTTGTTAAATAGGGAATGAGCTAGTACACGTAAAGTGCTTAGAACAATACCTAATACATAATACATGCTTAATAAATGTAGTTGCCCTGGTTATTCTTGATTAAGAGAAGTGGTTCTCAATTATAGCTGCATATTAGATTCACCTGAGGAGACTTTTAAAAATTACTATATACCTTGTTCCTATCCTAGGCCAATTGAATCAGAATTGATTGGGTGGGACCCAGACATCAGTATTTTAAAAGCTTCCCAGGAAAATATACTTTGCAGTAAAGGATTAAAACCTTCGGCTCAGAGATCTGTACCTTTCTTCTAAGCAAGAAAGATGGAAAAAATTGTAAGGCTCTTTTTGTGAACTAACATTATAAAATAAAGTACTCTTGAATTCTCTGTGAGTTTACTTGGAAACATTTATTGGTGTCAGTGTGTAAAATACCTTTCAAAACTATAATAGAAACCCAGTATCGTGTTCTTTAAATACCATACCATCCTCTGGCTTCCTCTCCATGTCCAGTCAAACCCTCCATTTCTTTTCTACTTTTTGGCCTCCTACCTACCAGAGGAAGAATTCCTGCCTTGTTTCCCAAGTTTCTGATTGATAACCTCTGTCACTGTCACCTCTTGATTAACCTGGTAACTTTGGTAGATTGATCATCACATGCATATATGGTATAGGATAAAGTTTTAGGAATTCGAGTTGTCTAGGGATGTAGAAACACTATTGCTGTCACACTAGTAAAAGACGACTGAATAGTAAACTCCTCCTGAGGATGCAGTACCATGAAGCATTCTTGCAACAGCAGGGCGAAAGGTGAACCTCTAGCACTGTGCAGGAAATAAAGGAGATAGGGAAATGTATTCTGTTGACTGTGAGGGCTATGTTAAGGATATGAGAAATTCTGTAGAACAAATGACCTAGTTTCTTCAACATATAAATAGCACTTTTTTTAAAAAAAGAAAGGTGGGGGAACTGTCCTACATTGAGACATTGTCTTCCAAAAGTAATGTGTAGACTTTGTTTGCATTTTGATTTAAGCAATCAACTGAAAGAAGACGTTTTTAAGATTATTAGAGAAATTTTAGAGGAATTGGGCATTCAGTGATAGTAAAGAAATGATTTTTTTAGATATGGTAATGCTAAAATTGTTCTTTAACTTCTAATTTGTTAGCGACATTCTGAAGTTCAAATAAAATGTCTAGGATTTATTTTTAAGTATTTAAGGAAACGATGGAGAGAGGGATGAGAGAAACCAGAATGACACCTTGATGAAGCTGAGTTATGGGAACATGGGAATTGATACACTCCCTTCTCTCTACTTTTATATATTTTTGGAAATTCCCGTAATGAAAAATGTGTGGTTTTTTGTTTTTTTTTTAATAAAAGAAACCAAGATAATTACATATTTAGGCAATAAGTAGTGACACTGTTTCTAGAGAGGAAGAGTACGGGACACATTTTTGGGGGGCACAGGGTTTAAATAACTCACTGTGTTCTAATTCACAGCCCATGGAGTTACTTGCTGAAAGTCCTTTCAAAGGTATTAACCCTGCCTAGACTTCAGAGTCATCTTCTGTACCATAGGAAGCTTACAAGAATAATACTTTGTGGTGTTTGGCCTATCACGGGTGTTTCTCACCTGCCCCTTATTTCCATTGTTTTCACTTCTTCCTATTGTTCTTGTGAGTGAGTGGAAACCTGCAGAAAGCTCAGGAGGCTGGTTGATAATGATTCCTGTTGGCCTTTTGTTTGCACCCACCCTACCCCATCATCACTTACCATATACCCACTGGTCTTCCGTTTTGTCAGCAAAGTAAGCTTCTCGACGTATTGCAGAGAAATGGAGATCACTCAGGAATAGTCATTTGACATTCTGGTTAAGATAGGTCTGCAGAGAATTATAGGATAGAAGCAGATACATTTTGAGCATCGAGATTCCAGTGATGATGCTGCTGAATCCTTTTTCCTATGTCATCTTTTTTCAATGCCCCATTCAGAGAAGAGACATTAAAAGGAGAAGACGGTTCTTTGGTCTCTCTTTGTGATTTGTGATGTTGATGTGTTTGAAGTATATGGACTAATTATTTTGTAGGCTATTTGTCTGATGCTTCTCCATATTAGACTCAGGTTTCTGACTTTTTGACAGGAACACCACCGAAGCAATGTCCGCAGTGTGTGGTGTCATGGCACATGATGTCAATTTGTTCCGTTACTGGTGATGTTAACTTTGACATCTTGGCTAAGGTGATGCCTCCCAGGTTTCTGCACTGTACCTGTGTTTCTCTTTATAATCAATACATATCTTATGGGGAGACTCTTTAAAATGATATAGATATCCTTTTACTCATTAAACTTGCACCCTGTAGTTTGGCAAACATTCTTGTCTGAATCAATCATTTTTTTCTAATTTCATTATTCCTTCTATGTGTTAGGTTTTTTCCCTACTGAAAAAGAGATCTTTCTCTTCTCTCCCATTTGTTTACATCAGTTTGGACTCAATGGATTCTCATGTTGGTCCATGGCTTATAACCCTTTACTACTGTTATTTATTTTGATGCTCAGATTGTCCCAAATTTCCAGTGGGTGCCTCGTGAAGCTCCCTCTTAGACCAGCTTGTGATGTCCTCATCATTCTTTTGAGTACTTCCTTATATTCTGGCACAGGATATTCTCGATGTATCTTGTGCTTGCCCTACCCCAGCCCAGGAATCAGCCATTTCTTCAAGGAACTCTGGTTCTTTCTAGTGGAGATTGATATTAGAAATCAGTGTCTGGTCACTAGGTTTGGACCAATAGGATTCCATGCCCTCAACAGCCAGATTTAGTAAATAGACATTTGTATATTCATAGGTAGATACATATACATATGTTATATCTGTTTTTATATTTATTAAAGAGCATGAGTTTATACTGATAACCTTCAGTACTAATCTAACATTATAGGGTTCACTCTATCCTTTTTCTGTTCATATTTGTAACTCACTTCTCTGACAGTGATAAATCTAGTTCCCATTAACTGTAATATATTTACTTATTTGTTCAGTGCTGTAACCAGAAAATAGTTTCAGAATGCTATCCCATAGCTCTAAGTGAAGGGAGCCTGCTACCTAGAATTCATATTTGTTTAGAGCCTTAACCTGAGAACTTACCATCTAAATACTAAGTTCACAAATTCCTTGGGCTAGTTCTTACTCCTGCATCTCCTACGCTTCAATGTGGTTATGTTATTAATTTGAAATACGGTTTGATTCATCTGTTTCTGTTCATATTCCATTGTAGGTTTTTTTCTTCCATCCTTGTTGATTTTCTTTTGTTGAATATGTGAACTATCAACATGGTTCTCGATGTTAGAACTGTACAAAAAGACATACTCAGATAAGTGGCATTCCTCCCCACTGGTACATTTCGTCTGTACTTACTACCCATCTCTGCCCCCTCCTTGTAGTTAACCAATTACATTGGTCTCTGTTTTATCTTCACTGCACTTATTTTTTGTACAAATGCCATTCTTATGTTTTCTTTTTTTCCCCTCTTTCTTATACAAAATCCAACATACTGTCAACATTCTTTCGTACTTTGCCTCCCTATCCCACCTAACACTGTATCCTGGAAATCTCTCTACATCACTTCATAGAGATGGTCCATTCTTTTTACGGCTCCATAGGACTTCATAGTGTGGATGTATCCGAGTTTAATTCCTCTTTTATGGAAGGTTACATTTGTTGCTTCCGACATTTTACACTTACAAACTCTTTGTATTCTTGGAGTGTGTCTTTAGAGTAGATTCCAGAAGTGCAGTTGCTGAGTCAGAAGGTAAATGTATATGTATGTAACTTTATTAGCCATCTCCAAATTCTCCTCTATAGAGGTTGGACCAATTCATATTTCCACAGTGCATAAAAGTACATGTTTCCCACAGCCTTCCCAACACAATGTGTTGTCATGCTTTTTAAGCTTTGCCAACTGATGGATGAGAAATAGTATCCTAGTATGGCTGTAATGTGCATTTCTTTTACTATGAGTGAAATTGAACTTTTTTCCGTATGTTGAAGGTCCTTTTTTAAAAAAACAAAAAACTTTTTGTCTCTTCATGTCTTTTGCCCGTTTTTCTGTCAAGTTTTTTGGAGTTTTTTTGCTTTTTTTTTAAGATGTGCTCTTACTTTGTTGCCCAGGCTGACCTCGAAACCCTGTTCTCAAGTGACCTTCCCACCTCAGCTCCTGGGTACCAGAACATGCCATATGTCCATCTGTCAAGTTTTTTTTTTTTTTTTTTTTTTTCTTGGTGCTTTTTTCTCAGAAGTTTTAAGAGTTCTCATGATCTTTTAGGGATATTAGCTTGCATGTGATAAATGCTGCAAATAATTTCTCCTAGTTTGTCAGTTGCCTTTTGACTTTGTATGGAGTTTATGCAGACTTTTAAAAATATAGTTCATTTCATCAGTCTTTTTTTTTTTTGAATTGTATGTGGATTCTAAGTCATATTTTGAAAACCTCTTCCTACATTCCAATTAAAGAGAAACTTACCCAGTTTTTTTCCTAGTAGAATTTTATGGTTTTAGTTTTAAAAAATATATTTCAATCCCTGGTGCATTTGGGGTTTTTTCTTTTGTATGGTATGAAGTGTAGATCTAAGTGTATGTTTTCCAGATGACTTACCTTTGTCCCATCACCATGCATTTAAAAGTTTATCTTTGTCTGGGTAGTTTGAAATACTACCTTTATCATACTGCAGTTCTGTATGTGCTTGGCTCTATTTCTGGCCTTTCTGTTGTGTTCCATTGGTGTGTCTATTCACATACCGAACCTGACAGTTCTGTAAAGCTTTACAGAGGCTTTATAGTACATTTTAATGCCTGATAAGCCTAGTCTCCTTTCAGAGATGCTCATTTTTAGTGTTGTCCTGGCTTGTCTTGCCTGTTTATTTATTCATATGAAGTTTAGTACCCACTTGCCCAATTTCATAAATAAGCTTGCTGGTATTTTTATTGGGATTGTGTTGCTTATAAATTAGCTTTATGATGTTGAGTCATCCCGTTCAAGAGCAAGACTTTTTTGAGTTTTTTTCATTTGTTTGAATCCACTTTTGTTGTTTTTCAGCAGCGTTTAAGCTTTTTCTTATGTAGGATTTATACATTTTTTTTGTTAAATGTATTCCTAAATATTTTGTCATCTTTGTTGCTTTTATAAGTGTGGAAATGTTTTTGTTTTGCCATTACTTCATCTAGCTGGTTCCTAATTATATGAAGACTAGATTTCTGTATGTTGATTTTATGTCCTGCTGCTTTACTGAGTTTTTTTTTTTTTTTTTTAGTTTTTTCAGTTTTATTCACTTTCTAGGGATTTTTGAATACCCAGTGACATCTTAAGATGACTTCTCTTTTTCCACATCTTATGCCTATGATAGATTGTTTTGTCTATGTTATCTAATTGTATTGGCTAATACCTCCAGTCCAGGACAATGTTAAATAGTGGTAGAGATAGTGAGCGTCCTTTCCTGATTCCTGATCTTAGTGGAAATGTTAAGGAAAGTGTCTAATCTTGGGCTGTCATAACACAGTATTATAAATTGGGTGGCTTAAAGAATAGCAGTTTATTTTCTCACAATTCTGGAGGCTAGAATTGCCAACCAATTTTGTTCCTGGTGAGGGCTCTCTTCTTGGCTTATAGATGGCCACCTTCTTCCTGTGTCATCGCATAATGGTGATGGGGTTGGTGGGTACAGGCATGAGAGAGTCTCTTCTTATAAGGACCCTAATCTTACTGGATTGGGGCTCCACCCTGATGGCCTCATTTATCTTTAATTACCTCCCTAATGGTACTGCTTCCAAGTATAGTATTATTGGGGATTGGGACTTCAGCATATGAATTTTGTGGGGGCACAAATATTTAGTCCATAACAAGAAGTATCCCTTGATTTTTATTTTCTTAAGTGTTTTTTATCAAGAAAGATTTTTTTTGCAAAGGCTTTTTAGTATCTATGGGATGATAATGATATGGCTTTTTCCTAAAATCTATTGTTATGGTGTGTTATATTAATGGATTCCCTAATATCAAACCAACTTTGCATTCCTAGAGTAAATATTGTTTGGTTGTGGTGGGGTTTTTTCCCTAATGTGGCATTCGATTAAGTTTTCTAATATTTTATTTAGTATTTTTACATAAATATTGATAAGCAATATTAGTTTGTAATTTACTACTTTGCATTGTCTATATCAGGCTGAGGTATTAATGTTAAACATATAAATAAAAAGAATTATGAAGTTTTTCTTCCTTTTAGTTTTCTGGAAAAATTTTACAGAACATTTGAACAATCTAGTCTTTGAAGGTTTCACTCTGTGAAACCATCTGGGCCTGGTGCTTTTTGGTAAGATAGTTTCTTAATGATTTTCTTTATTTCTTCTAAGGGAATTTGTCTGTTTAAGCTTTTTATCTCCAGTGGGTCCAATTTTAGTAAAATTGTATTTGTCTGGTAAATTAGTCATTTTACTTAAGTTTTCTAATTTATTTGCTATGATATCTGCAAAATAGAATCATCATTTTTTATAATGGTTATTTCAATGCCAACTTTTTTCAAAAAATGAATTTTGACTTATTAGTTTTTTGTTTTCTGCATTATTAAACTATGTTTTCATGATTTTCTTCATTTTTATTTTCTTTAGACTTAACTTTGTTGATTACTAGCTTTTAGAGAGGAATTTAATTAACTCATTTTTCAATTTTATTGATAAAAGTGTCTAAGCCTATGAATTCTACTTTGACTACATCCTTAAGATTAATATCCACAAATTAATATATTATATGTCAATTATATCTTTTTCTAGGAATTCTGTAATTTTGGTTTGTAGTTTCCTTTTCTCCAATAATTTTTTAATAGTTTTATTTCCACTTAGAAGAACCTTTCTTTATTATTAGTAATGGTTTATAATTATATTGCATTATGGTCAGAGAACATTGTTCGTAAAATGTCTACTTTAAAACTTGCCGGAGATTTTATTTTTAATTATTTTTTCATTAAGTTCTTCTATTGTTGGATTCAGATGATTTTTTATGATTATTTTTTGTGAATGTCCCTTGTTTGTTTGAGAGAGTTTATTCTCTAGTGTCAAGATATAAAAGTTTGATATCCAAAAGATCCGTCTCACTTATTTTGTTGTTTAGGTTTCTATATTCTTATTGTATCTACTTGATCTCCTATTTGTCATGATTCTTTTTTTCTTTGTTGTATGTCTCAGAGGTTTTGCTTTTATAAAGTTAGTTGTTCTTGCTATAGATATTTATAGTGATAATATCTTCATTTTAAATTGTGATTTTTAGCATTAAAAAGTTCATCCTTTGTCATATTTAGTACTTTTTCGTTTGAATTCCTTTTTATTTGACATATCTCACACAGATACCCTCCTTCTTATTTCTTATTGTTTTCATTTTTCTGTTGTATCTGTCTTTGCTCATCCTTTTATTTTTAGCCTTTCTGAATCATTTTTTGAGTGTGTTTCTTGTTTGTAGCATATTTTTGAGTCTTACTTTTAACCAACTTGAAAATACTTTTTAATAGCTGTCTGAAATTCATTTGCATTTATTTATGAAACTGATGTTTTGTCACACTTCTTTCATATCATTTCAAGTTTTTATGTGTATTATGTTATGATTACACAGGACATCTTGATCAATGAGACTTATTAATGAGTCTTTTAATAACCTTTACTATGTAAGGGATTCTTAGACCCTTGAAATTTTCTTTTATGCTTTAGGGATCTATGAGCCTAGTAAAAGAACAACAGTTTTGTACTTTGAGTTTTTCCTATTTCTTTTAAGTTGTCTTTGTGAAAATAAAACCTTTTGTCAAATTAAAGTATTAAGTGTTGTTTTATTTGAATGAAATAAGGGATATTACAATGTAAGCATCATTGTTTATATTTTACATTTAGAGTAATTTCCTGTAGATAATAATTAAACAAATGATATCTGATCTTAATGATTAAAGGTATTTTGCATGATGGATGTAAGAGCCACAGATTTTCTTGTGAGATGAGGTCCTAATGTATGAAAACATGGAGTCAGAGATGCTAAAGGTGTCTCATATTTATCACGAAAATATATTGATTAGTATGGATTTTTTTATGATAACACTTGATAATGACTTGAATTTATGTTAGCTTTGTCCCTAATACAGATACTTCATATGAGATTGTTGCATTATAAAGTACAGAATATACAGTTTGAAAAACCTTGGGTATCTTTGTACCCTGGAATGTTCAGGTTGGTCAATCTGGGTTGTGACCTAGGACAGAGAAACACCAAAGCTTTGTCTCTATAATTGTTGTCATCATTTTAAAATGTTTCCTCTGATGATTTGAGGCAGGTTATTGAGGAATTGACAGCTGTTCCATTTCTTATCAGCATTTAACCCAATAAAACTTACTCTACTATGAGATGTTGACCTCATCTAAGAGTTCTATTTGTGAGCCTTTTTCTGTGCATTAAAAGGCTTTGACATCTCCTAAGTGGTGAAGAGTTTATTTTTCAAAATAAAGCTTTCAAAGAAATTGCTTAGTATGCCATGTATGTCTCACCTGTGATGCTTGGCAACACAGGTGGTTTTGCTGCTTTCTGAAGTCTACACATTTTTATGACTCAGTGCTTTTTATATTAGCATACTAGGTGGGAGAAACTCCCAGTGATTCCAGAAGAAACTGTCAACTTAAGAGCTAGGATCTTGAATTATTACCTTTTCAAGAGGTTTTATTAAGAAGTAGAAACAGCCGGGCATGGTGGCTCATTGGGAGTCTGAGGTGAGGGGATTGCTTGAGCCTATGGGTCTAAGAACATTATGGGCAACTTGGCAAGACCTCATTTCTACAATGAATCAAAAAATTAGCCAGGCGTGGTATCACGTACCTGTAATTCCAGCTACTTGGAAGGCTGAGGCGAAAGGATCACCTGAGCCCAGCAACTTGATGCTGGGGTGGCCATGAGTGTGCCACTGCACTCCAGACTAGATAACAGAGAGACACTCCAACTCAAAAAAAAAACAAAAAAACAAAAGAAAAGAAAAGAAACAGAATGTGAAACTCTCTTCTGTTTAGAAGTTTGCTGGTTTTTCAAAAGATACCTCTTAACGCCCTCAATTAAAGTAGAAATTTCACAAGGGAGAAGGAAAGCCCACTTGGGAAAAATGAGGTAGGGAAAATTGGTATTACTTTGTGAATACCTTGGTCTATCTAAATGCTGTAAATTTTTCTACCAATACCCTTTGGTTACCATTGTGGATAGCGATAAAAACCTGTATGCTCTTTAGTCCAAGTTGTAGTCCTGAAAGAGAGATTTGAAGGAGGCATCTATGCTTAAAATCAAAGAAATGCAAAATACCGTATTATTTAAAAAGTATAACAATTTTAATGTTATGTTGGTGTGGTAGTGATAAAATTGGCACTTTTAAAATACTGAGGATGTATTGGTATAGCTTACTTGGGCAGCAGTCTTGAAGTATATATTAAGAATCACTCCTAAGGAAATACTTCAGAAGACAGAAACTGTATTAGGAGGATGTGTATTGCTACATTTTTTACTATATAGAAAAATTGGAAGCAATCTAAAGTGGCTCAGTAAGTAAGGTATATCCACCATGTAACCAGTTTCTGACTACCATTAGTTGTCCACTGTGAACATTCTATTACTTGCCTTTTGGTAAACATAAGCACACATTTCTGTATCTAAAAGAGGAATTGCTGAGCGGTTGGGTTGCATTTGTTCAACTTTATAGATATTGCTAAATGTTGTGGTGATACCATTTTATACCCACCACCAGTGAATGGGAGTTCCAGGAACTGTTCGCTTCTTTTCTCCATGTTAACTGTTCAAGTATGTGTGCACTGATGGCAAATAGTACATAGTTTGCTTTGTATTTTGCTGATGGTTGATGATATTGTGCTCTTTTCATGTGTTTATTCTCCATTTTCTCCAGTTGAATATCTCCCTTTATAAAGAATCTGTGTTCAAAGTTTTGGGGTTGTTTTTCAATCGGAAGATCTTTTTCTTATTCATTTGTAGGAGTTCTGTACATATTCTGGTTATAGATTCTTTTCTTTTTAGATAACATGTGTTACAAATATTTTTCCTTTTCTATGGGCTGTCATTTTATTTCCTTATTGGTATCTTTTGATGTGTTCATTTATTTTATATAGTTTACTTTTATTAATTTTTCCTTTTATGGTTAGCAAATTTTTATATTCTGTTTAGGGATTTTGCCCATTCTTAGGTCATGAAGATGTTCTCAAGGCTTTCCTCTCAAAGCCTTACTGTGTTCTATACACATAATCTTCAATCCTTCTGGAATTGATTTGTGTCAGTGATGTATGAGAAGGAGTCAAAGTGTCAGGTTACATTTTTCCATGTGGTCCTTCATTTTAAAATATGCAAATACCAGAACTGTGACCTACTGGAGAAAAATAATACTGAAGTAACCTTACCTTCTCTAAAATAAAAAATGTGCAATGACTTTATGATGTTATAGAAAAGCATACTTTTAAAGTAGTCAACACTATTTTTAAGAAAGAAAGGCACATCTATTCTTAGTGATATTGCTAAATCCCTTTTAAGCCTAGTAAATATCTGTTATACCTAATTTTGAATATGTACCAAATGGTCTAATTGTTTTAAAAGGCATTAGACCTATACCTTCCTATCATTATCCTCTATAGACGAGTCTTTGCTGGAGCAGCAAAAACTAAGGCTAAATTCAGCCAAAAACAACAGCTTGTTCACAACATAAGAGAAATCATTATGGGAAGACATTCAAAAAGTAATTCAAATCACTCCAAGTCAGGGGATTAGTTTGTACAACTCCACCTCACTGTGGCCCACCAAACACAAGGCAGTGATCCATGAAGCCTGACTTTTTAAAGACACTGATGAATGTTATTTAATGATAGCATTGACTCTAAAAATTGCCTGGGCACTCTGATGATTCCTTCGATACCGTAGAGGCTTCACTGTGCATTTGCCCTGTCCCATTGCGTTAAGCTTTCTGAAAGCAACAAGGTGCTTGTCTCATTTCATTATTGAATCCCTAATACCTGCCTAGCTTAGTGCCTGGATATTCAGGGGCTCAATAAATGAATTCATTTGAGAATTCTAGGTTTTGAGACTGGAGGTGCTCCTGTCCTGGGTGCTAGCAAACTGTTCCTCAGTTAGTCAGTTTGTAAATGAAGACTGATGCCCTTTAAGCAAGCTTCCTTTTCCCCGTTGGAGGCGAACAGAGTCGATGTGCTTTTGTTATAGCAACTCCCTACCCTCCACCTCGTCTAAGTTGCAGGTTCTTCAGAGGAGCATGCTCCATGGCATGCCTCTTAGTAGGATGAATGAGCTTCCATTTAGTTGAGAACATAAATCTTAATACTATTATAATTATATATTGTATTATATAATATATTATATTAATATATATTAATGGCTATTAAGAGATATATTACTGTATTAATTATAATATACAATATAGTAATATATAATTATAATAATTTATATATGTGCTTGTATTATTATTTTATAATTACAATAATATTAACACCACTCCTGGTCTCTCAAATCAGATGCATCATCTTTCTTCTCTTTTGAATACATAATGTTTCTATTTAGCATCTTATGGGATTTAATTTGTGCTGTTCATCATATTCCATAAGTGGTTGATGTGGACATTGGAAGGGACACAATAACTTTAAGGTGTTTATACTCTGCAGCTGGATACAGACTCACTGCCAGAATGACTGGAAGGGTAAATAAATGAGTGAAGTGGACTAGGAATAAGAAAATTAACAGCATTGCCATGATGATAAATGGTAACTGAGCTTCTGGATTGGGGACATTGTAGAACAGTAAGGCTGTAGCAAACTGGAGTGTGACTTTCTCTTTCAAAGGAGACAGCTACAAACGTTTGGAAAACTAGCCTAGGATTCCTTTTTTTTCCCTTGTGATTTTTCAAGAGGAACTGGAAACTTAGAATTCATATGAAGTTGCCAGATTTTTTAAATCTTGGCACCTGATTTAAATATTTTTGAAAGGGAATGTGTGGCCCAAAACTATACAGGCCAAGAGGCCAAGTAAAATACATCTATGGACTGATTTGGGGCCTCAGCCTTCTGCTTCTTACTTCTGTCAGATTTGATCATCCAAAAGTGTTCTTAATATACACTAAAGTAGATTTCTGATTGTATTAGTCTTCTGTTGCTTCATAACAAATTAGTACAGATTTAGCAACTTAATACAACACAATTTCTATTCAGTTTCTATGGCTCTGAAACCAGTAAGGCATGGAATGCCTGAATTCTCTACCCAGGGTCTCAGCAGACTGAAATTAAGGTGTTAGCAGGGATTACGGTTCTCATCTTGGGCTCAGGGTTCTCTTCCAAGTTTACTGATTGTTGACAGAATTCATTTTCCTGCAGTTATAAAACCGAGGTCTCCATTTCCCTGGTAACTATTGGCCAGGGACTGCTCTCAGTTCCTAGAAGCCACTTGCAATGACCCTGATAGGCATTCACAGCATAGATGTTTGCTTTCTTCTAGGCCAGCTGGTACATATCTCTCTAATTTCCATTTCTGTGACTAACTGAGAAAACAGTGTGCTTTTAAAGGGCCTACCTGATTAGGTGAGGCCTACCCAGAAAAATCTCCCTTTCGCCATATATGTAACATACAAGTAGTTAAAAATTTAAAAACAAACAAACAGAAAGATGGCAGGGAGTCCTGGTGAGAAATACCCTAGAACCATAAAAGGATCACATAGTAAACAAGCTATAAACAAATAAAGGATCACAAATCTTAAGAGCAAACACATTGAAAAGGTTCAACTTCACTAATTAATCAAGAAAATAACAAGCTAGCTATCAGTTTCTTTTATCTCCAGTACTGCTTTTGGGGAGGGGAATAAATTGATAGAGCTTTCTGAAAAGCAGTTTAGTGGTATATGTTAAAGTCAGAGAGTATACATGAATGGATGAGTGAACAGACACATGAACAATGCTGTGCTTGTGTGTATACACACACATAAACGTTTATATTAATTTAATGATGACTATGATCCTATGAGATAAATGCTACTATTATTTTCCTTTATCAGATGGAGAGAGCTGAGGCATAGAGAGGTACCCTCCAGAGTGTTATTAGTTGTTTTGTTTGCATAATAAGATTACATAAGGATGATTACATTTTTCTCTTTATATTCTTCTAAAGTTTTATAAAGTTTGTATGTTTTAAGGCATTTATAAACAGAGAAAAAAAATGGTAATAAGTTTGCCCTGAAATAAAGACACACCCTGTGTTGATGGGAGTAGTATAAATTAGTGTAAGTCTTTTGGAAAGCAGCATGACTCTGTAACTTGATTTCAGAGAATCTGGCCTCAGTAATCATTTTAAATATGGAAAAAACTGTACATATGAACATATCTATTACATCGTTGTCTAAAATATGGGAAAATTGAAAACTTAAAATTACATGGTAAAGGAAATAATGGCATAAACCATAGGTTATCCACTTGAATGGATTTATTTTAAGAGATGAGTTGTTCTAGCCCCTGCCCTAATTTCCTGAGAACCTGCACTCCATCTTCTTTTGTACTTTCATGGAGTCCTTTGCCACTTTTTCTTCTGAGGCTTCACAACTTCTTGCTATTCAGGTTTCCTCTGCAGCCAAACCCATCCAGCATCCAGATCTCTACACTGATGACCCACCAGGCATGCAGCATGTTTCTGTGTCTATAAGAAGAGAAAATTTGCTGGGGGGCAGGGGGTGGCTTTTGTAAGTTAGGTCAGCCTGAATGCAAGACAGAAAAATTGGACTTAGTATAATTTATCAAACTAAGAAAAAATATCTAAAACACAATGATATATAAATATAATATTTTTATCTTTGTTATTCCATTGATATGCAGGCCTGGAATTATCCTTAGAGCAATCTCCCTCAAACCATTATATATCAGTGGTTTCTCTGCTCATCCTAAAGTTTCTGATGAGATTGTCATCTATGCATAAGGTTAATTATTTAATAATTGAGAAATTGGAATGCTTTGGAGAATTATACCTTGAAAAATAGCTTTATGTATGAAATTTTATGGACAGTGTTGAAGCAGAATTAGAGTTTTTTAGGTTTTGCTTTGTGCTTTGCTTTAACTGACAACTGCCACTTTGAGTTTAGAGTTAAATTATTCTCATTTTCTGAAAGAAAAGAGGAATTGGCTGGCTCTAGATTATATTTATATTAAATATAAATTTATTTAAAATATAGTATTTTTTCAGTGGGTAGGAGAAAACTCCCTAGCTTAAGGGGATAACACTTTAAAAATTGTGGCTAAATTTCACAGTTCTACTTATGTGTAATCTTTTGGAAATGTTAGCTCAATTAAAAATGGCTTTAGGATGGATTGAAAAGAATAGGGTCAATTTCAGCAAATAGTCGTCTTGAGATGAATATGGCATAGGTAAAACTAATCTTGTAATTAAGGGCAAACATAGCATCATGAGATTCTTGGGTGACTTAGACCAAAAGACAAACGGAAGTATTTACTAATGTCTTTAAGGGGTGAGACTGTGGGTGGAATGATGAGAGGAAATGCAAAAGGTTTGTTGCTGCTGTGGAAAGGAGAGTACAGCTGGACTGCTGTGAACCCTGAGGGACTTCCCAAGTTTTATGGTGGGTCACATACAGGGAGAGAGAAAGCCATGCCGATATTAAGTGTTTCTCATCACAGCCCCATGGGAAGAAGCATCATTAGCTCCATTACTGGTGAGTGGTGTGCACAAGGAAAAATCACAAGATAGAAAACTGCCTTAGTTTGTGGGCTATAACAAAAATATTATAGACTGGATGGCTTAAACAATAAACATTTATTTCTCATAGTTCTGGGGACCGGAAGCCTGAGATCAAGGTGCTGGCAGATCTGGTATCTGGTGAGGGCATTCTTCCTGGTTTACAGATGGCTATTGTCTTCTTGTATTTTCACATGAAGGAGAGCAGAGAATATGCAAACACTCTTTTTCTAAGTCTCTCTTCTTATAAGGACACTAATCTCATTCAAGAGAGCTGCACCCTCATGATAATTACCTCCCAAAGGCCCCCATCTCTACATGTCATATTAGGGCTGAGGGTTTTGAGTATATGAATTTGGAGATATGGGAACACAAACGTTGTATAACAAGAACCGAGGTTCTGGACTGACTTCAGTCTTAACGAGTTGTGTCACTTTAGGCAATCCAGTTATCTGTAAGTTTTTCAGTTTTTTCAACTGTCAAATGTGGGACTTGGAATAGATCTCTAAATTTCTCATTCAGCTCTAACAGCATCTAATTCCATGACCTATCTTTTCCTTCCATAAAGCGATGACATCTTTAACACCTGATAATTTCTCACAATCAAAATTATTTCAATGTTTACATTTTTTACAAACTTTATTAAGGTATACTTTACATACCATGAAATTCACCGGTGTTAAATGTAGTTTGGTCTTTTCAGTAAATATACAGGTATGCAACCATCACTAAAATCTAAGGTTCGAAATTTCCATCACACCAAAAGTTTCCCTTGTGCCCCCTTGCGTATAGTTCCCATTCACCCCCAGTGCCAGGCAGCCGTTATCTGCTTTCCATACCCCACCTTTTATTTTATTTTATTTTTTGCCTTTCTAGAAATATCTTATAAATGAGTGGCTTCTTCACTTAGCATAATGTTTTTTGAGGGTCATCCATTTTGTTGTATGCAGTAGTAGTTTGTTCCTTTTTATTGTTGAGTAGTATTCCGTTGTAAGGATATATACCACATGTTATTTATCTACTAACTAGTTGATAAAAAATTGCTTCAGTTTGAGGCAGATAGGAGTAATGCTACTGTGATTATTTGCATAATCTTTCTATAGACATGCTTTTTTTCTACTTGGGAAAATAACTAGAAGTGGGTGTTGAGCTGTATGATAATTATGTGTTTATATATAAGTTCTTCAGAAACTGCCAAACTGTTTTTCAAAGGTAGCTGGCTGTGCCAGTTTATATTTCTACCATTGGTGTATGAAGATTCTTTTCCCCCCACATCCTCACCCATACTTGGTGTATTATCTGTCTTCTGTGATTGTAGCCATTCTGTTGAGTTTGTATTGAATCTCATTGTAGTTTTAGTACTCATTTTTCTAAGGATGTTGAGCATTTTATGTGTTTGCTTGTCATAGTATACCATCTTTGTTGAAGTGTCTTATTCAAATATTTTGCCCCTTAAAAAATGGGTTGCTTATCTTATTATTGAGTTGCAGGGGTTTCTTATATATTCCAGATATGAATTCAGTACAGTAACATGCTGTACAGGTTTATAGCCTAGGAACAATAGGCTGTACCATATAGCCTAGATGTATAATGGACTGTACCATCAGGTTTGTGTAAGTACCCTCTAGGGTATTCGCACAGTGATGAAATTGCCTAAGGATACATTTCTCAGAGTGTATTCTTGTCATTAAGTGACTCATGACTCTGTGTGTGTGTGTGTGTGTGTGTGTGTGTGTGTGTGTGTGTGTGTGTGTGTGTTTCGTTTTCTGCATCTGTGGAGTCAGCCAACCATGGATGGAAAAAATTGTACTGAACATGTACAGACTTCTTGTCATTCTCAAAACAGTGCAGTATAACAACTATTTTTACATGGCATTTATATCATATTAGGTACAGTATAAGTAATCTAGAGATAATTTAAAGTATATGAGAGGATGAACATAGATTATATACAAATACTGCACCATTTTATATCAGGAACATGAGAATCTGCAGACTTTGATATCAGAGAGAAGTTTTGGGATAGATTCTTCATGGATACCAAAGTACAACAGTATGTTTCATATATATATTTTTCTGTAAAACAATTTCACACTGTCTTGATTACTATATTTATGCATACAACTGTTTTATTTATATTTATCCTTACAGCAATTTCCCACTGTCTTGAATTCCATAGTTTTATACTAAGTTTAAAAATCAGGTACTTTCTTTTTTTTTTATCAATATTTTTTATTTTGATATTGTGGGGTACAGTTAAAGGTTAGCTATACAAATATGCTTCATTCAGGCACCCTTGTTGATAAGAGGTGTCTCCCTGTCCCTAGACAGATATTGACTACCGTTAATCCCATCTCCCTTCCCCTCCCCCCCCCATAGTTTCCCACCAGTGTCAGTCCTTTTCTTATAGTATTACGTTGGATGTTCAAGGTCCACTATATGAGTGAGAACATGTGATACTCAGATCTTTGTTTCTGTGAGACGTCACTCAGTATTATAGACTCTAGTTCCATCCAGATTGCTGCGAAATTCATGATTTTGTTCTTTTTTATGGCTGCGTAGTATTCCATCATGTATATGTACCACGTTTTTTAAATCCAGTTCTCTTTTGATGGACAGCATGGTTGCTTCCAGGTTCTTGCTATTGTGAACAATGCTGCGATAAACATACATGTGCAGGTATCTTTTTTATAGAGTGATTTGAGTTCTTCAGGGTATATTCCTTTAAGAAATGTCAACCTGGTTCAAACTGTCATTTAAAAAAACTTGCACTTCTCTATATCATTTTTGGAACCCTCTAAAATGTCTTTCTTTTTTAAAATATTCTGGCTGGCATTCAGCATCTTTTATTTTTATGTTATCTCACG
>CAUYQG010096810.1:0-13583 GCA_963574415.1 Tarsius wallacei
GGCTGAAAAGTGTAGCCTCCAGACAGATGTCAGCAACAGACAATTTGAGGATAGGCAGGTGAAAAAAAAGAGGTAGCAAGGTATGTCACAAAGTATGTCATACACCAATCTCCTGATAGCGTGTGGAATTCTCCTTCTGAATCTTTGAAAATTGGGAACAGATGCATTTGGTAGGTGTGATCCAGCACCAAGCTGATAGGAAAATTTGGAGAATGAATCATTTGTATAAAACTGAAAGAGATAAGTTGTTTGAAATAGAATACACCTAAAGTGTTAGGGTGATATCTAGCTTTTGGTCATATAATCTACAATCTTGGCCTGCTTTGATGCTCACAACTCTCTGAGGTAGTTGGTATTGTCCCTGCATTACAATCCAAAAGCCTGAGGCTTAGAGCCTGGCACCAGGCACCTAGATGCAATAGGGAAGGTTCATCAAAGGTATTTGATGGCTAATTAGAAACAATCTGAGTTGCCTATGTGTACATGGCTAGTGAGAGTGGAGCCAGAACTTGAACTTACAGGACAGCTTCTCCAGAGTTCATGTAATTGTGGTTGAAAACCTAACTTTCTGTTTTATCCCTCGAGATAGGCCTATTGGAAACAGAACAAGAGAAGGATGGAAAACAAAGACAAAACTTTAAAAGGGAATAATAACAAGTTGAAAAGATGACAGGAATATAATGGGAAAGGTGAGGATTTTACTGAAAAGGATACATAGAACTCAATCATGATAATGAGATGAAGATCATTTTTTAGTTGTCATCACTCTTCCAACCAGTGATGCAAGGGAAGTCGTGAACCTAATCTCTTGGTTATATGATTAAGTGCTATTGATAGATTCTTGATAAAATAGAGAAATGGAATGCTTATCTGGGGGCAGAGAGAAATTAAGTGAAGTCAGAATAGAAGACAGAAATCAGAAGAAAGAAGATAATGAATTTTCCAATCTCAGGGAAACTGGGCAGGAGAAAAAATGTCATCCTTAGAAAAAGTCATAATTAAGCTATTCTGTTCATTAAGAAGGAAGATGAACATTTTTTAGAAACTTTTTAAATGAGGATGTGATTTTCATGGATAGCTAATGTCTTTTCTCTGTTTTAGTTTTTGGAAGGTTGTCCTCTGGATGAAAACAAAGATGTATTTCAGGGCCTGGGAGAAGAACTTGAAGAGACTGATCAAGTCCATGATGATCTGTTTGAGTCAGGTGTAGCTGGTAAGTGACATTTTTCTCTTATAGTATCATCTTAGCAGGATCCCTATCTCAAAAATTAACTAAGAACATGTCATCTTGTCCTCTTGCTCTTTTGATAAGTGCTTTGTCTTAGTAGGAGTAACCTTGTGACTAATTGGCAAATTATTCTTCCATTTTTCATCTCAATCAGAGTAGTTCATTCTTCACTGGAAGCATCTACCCTGCTCCTCCGGGCCTCTTTTTGCTTCATCTATAAAACCAGGCATTCTCTAAGCCCAGTCTCTTCCAGCTATATGAACTATGACTCTAGGCTACCACTATGAGAAATCCAGATGTTTAGAGAATTAGAAATTTAAAAGTGATTTTCAGTCATCTTAGATGAAGGGAATTTCTATTTGTAGCATATGTAACCCAAGGAAAGCTAGTGAGCTAGTAGAAAGTGTAGATTCTAGTATATGTATATGTGTTTTTAAAAAAAATTTCAGTATGACATTAGTATGCAGTTGTTTTAGAGTATGTTTAACAAAATAAAAGCTTTTTATCTCAAGAATGTTGGTGATAGAAAGTCTTCATAAGTTAGAAAAAAAAGATACGCTGATGAAGTGTTTCCACCCCAAATACAGATGAATACTTTTAAATTTGAAAAAGTTGTTAAAGAGCCATACTAAGCTGATAGCCTACAGGGTTATCAATACTGAGATGGGAAATTTAGGAAGAAAACTTATAATGTTTGAGAACAAAAATTTTTAGAGCAAGTTTGAACAAGTGGATTAATAAGTTAAAATCTAAAACCATATTTAAGAAACATAAGTTAGCATCGATACAGGTATTTTTGCTTAAACTGTTGGTGTTAGCAAGCAGCAGTAACAGTATTTATGTTGGGATGTGTAAATATGTGTGATTTCTCTGGACTCATAGCAGTTCTGTCTGGGCAACAAATATTCACTTATGTACCAGTATTGGGTAACCTCAAGATGTTGAGTATCGTAACAATGTTGATTCTTCCAAACCATGAGTATGGAATATTTTTTCATTTGTTTGTGTCATCTTGACTTCTTGGAGCAGTGCTTTGTAGTTTTCATTGTAAAGGTCTTTCACATCTCTGTTTAGGAAGATGCCGAGGTATTTCATTTTTTTTGGTGGCTCTTATGAGTGGGATTGCATTTTTTATTTGGTTCTCTGTTTGTTGCTGGTATATAAGAATGTGACTGTCTTTTACACATTTATTTTCTACCTTGATACTTTCCCAAAGTCCTTTATCAGTGCCAGGAGGTTTCTGACAGATTGTGTTGGATTTTCAATGTGCAGAATCGTATTGTCATCAAGTAGGGATAACATGACTTCTTTTCCTGTTTGGTTACCCTTGGATTCCTTCTCTTTTCTGATTGCCCTAGCTAGGACTTCCAACACTATGTTGAACAGGAGGGGTGAGAGTGGGCAGCCTTGCCCTGTTCTGGTTTTCAGGGGAAATGCTTCCAGTTTCTATCTGTTTAGCAATGTGTTGGCTGTGGGTTTTCCGTAGAAGAGTCTTACTATTTTGAGGTATGCCTCCTGTATGGCTAGGTGTTCAAGAGTTTTCATCAACAAGGGATACTGGATTTTATTGAAAGCTTGTTCTGCATCTAATGTTATAATTATTTGGTTTTTGCGTTTATATTTCTTGATGCATTGAATTTCATTTATGGGCTTGCAGATGTGGTAAGCCTGCATCACGGGGATGAAGCCTATTTGGTCATGGTGGATGTTTTTTGAGATGTGTTGTTGGTTCCAATTTGCTAGAATCTTGCTGAGTATTGTGGCATTTGTGTTGATCAGAAATATTGGCCTGTAGTTGTCTTTTTTAGTTGGATCTTTACCCGGTTTGGGTGTCAGTGTGATGTTAGCTTCAACAATGATTTGGGAAATGTTCTGTCTTTCTCAATTGCCTGGAATACTTTCAATAGGTTAGTATTAGCTCCTCCTTGTATGTTTTGTAGAATTCTGCTGAAAATGAATCTGGTCCGGGGCTTTTTTTTTTTTTTTGTAGGCAGTTTCTTATAATAGAGTCAATTTCCTGGCTTGTAATAGGTCTATTTAGGGTCTCAATTTCTTATTTTTTCAACCTTGGGAGGATGTGTAATGTCAGAAAAACCTCCATTTCATTTATGTTATTGAGTTTGTTTCCATTCCAGTGTGCACAGTAATCTCTAATAATCATTTGAATTTCTTCGGGGTTACTTTTGACTTGATATTTTGTGTTTCTGATTGTTTTTATTTGGGCTTTTCCTCTCTTTTACTTGGTCATTTTGGCGAGGGGTTCATCAATCTTGTTCATCCTTTCAAAGAACCAGCTTTTAGCTTTGTCAATTTTTTTCTATGATATATTTGTCTTCTATGTCCTGTATTTGGGCTTTTATTTTGATAATCTGTATTCTTCTGCTAAAGTTTGGGTTTTGGTGGTCTTTCCTTTCCAACTCCCTTAGGTGATTTGTTAGGCTGTTAACTTGTGATCTTTCCATTTTCCTGATGTGTGTTCATAGAGAGATAAATTCCTCTTTAAGAACAGCTTTCATGGCATCCCAGAGCTTTTGATAAGATGTTTCTTCATTTTCATTTGTTTCCAGGAATCTTTTAAATTCTGTTTCGATTGCTGCGTTGGCCCAGGAGTCATTCAGCATTGTGCTGTACAGTGTCCATGTCTTTGTGGGTTTGGGGAAAATTTTGTTGGCATTAATATTTATTCCACTGTGGTCTGAGAAGTTGCTTGGCAGTATTTTGATCTTATGAAACTTATGTTTGTTTTATGACTGAGGATGTGAATGATCTTGGAGTACATTTCATGTGGTGGTGAGTAGAATGTATATTCTGTGGTAGTTGGGTGTAGTGTACTGTAGCAATCTATTAAGTGTGTTTGGACAAGCAACAAGTTGAGGTTCTGGATCTCTTTGTTGATTTTTTGCCTCGATCTATCTCGGGCTATTAGTGGGATATTTAAGTCCCAGGCTATTATAATGTTAGAGTCAATATCTTTTTTTAGTTTATTTAGTAGTTGCTTCATAAATCCTGGTGCTCCTGGGTTGGGTGCATATGTGTTTAGCACAGATATTTCTTGTTGATGGACTGAACCTTTTATCATTATGTAGTGTCCTTCCATATCTTTTAAATTTTTTGATAGCTTAAAGTTTATTTTGTCTGATATTAAGATCATGACTGTTGCCTTCTTTTGTGATCTGTTCCCCTGGAAATTCTTTTTCCATCCTCTAACTTCAAGTTTGTATGCATCTGTTGTGGTGAGATGAGTTTTCTGGATGCAGCACATTATTTGATCATGGTTTTTAAATCTAGTTTGCCATTCTATGTCTTTCAGTAGTGCATTTAATCCATTCATGTTCAGGCTGATTATTGAAATGTGAGTGTTTATCACTGTCATGAGGTTCTTATAAAGTTTTTTCTTTGTTTTCTTTTAACTTTTGGGTTGACGTATGTGTGTATTTTCAAGTTTGCAGTCATGATGAGTTAGTTCTCCTGTTGTCTTGGGCAGTGCGTGGTTGTTCATTTCTTTCTTTCTTCTGTGCTTAATACCTTCTGGGCTTTAAACTTTATTATAAGGCTACAATAATCAAAACAACCTGGTATTGGTACAAGAACAGGCATATAGACCAATGGAAATTCTGGAAGCAAAACCTAAATTTTTCAACCAACTAATCTTTGACAAAGCCTCCAGCAGCTAACAGGGAAAACTGGCTGACTGTGCAAAAGAAAATGAAAGGACTCCTACCTCACCATACACACTAAGTCAATGCCAAATAGGTCAAAGGCCTAAACATAAAATCTCAAATGTTAAGAATTGTAGAAAAAGTAGGAGACATCCTTTTGGAAATTGGAATACGCAACCAATTCCTGATCAAAATTTCAAAAGCTCGTGCCATAAGAGATAAGATTGACATTGGGAGCTTATCAAACTGAAAAGCTTCTGCAAAGCGAGAGAAACCATCAGAAATTGGGGAGACAGCCCACAGAATGGGAAAAAAAATTTGCCAAGTGCATATCTGACAAAGGCCTAACATCCAGGATTGACAAGGAACTCAAATCTGCTGAAAAGTAAAAAAGCAAACAGACCCCTTAAAAAGTGGACAAAAGATATGAATAGACACTTCTCAAAAGAAGACATACAAGCAACCAACAGATACCAGAAAAAATGTTCAGCCTCACTAATCAACAGAGAAATGCAAATCAAAACCACACTGAGATACCTCCTAACCCCATTAAGAATGGTCATCATTCATAAAACAAAAAACAACAGATGCTGGCCAGGATGCAGAGAAAAGGAAACACTTCTACACTGTTGGTGGGAAGGCAAACTAGTTCAGCCTCTATGAAAAACAGTGTGATGATTCCTAGAAGAACTAGAAATTGATCTAACATATTGACCCAGCAATCTCCCTTCTCAGAATATGCCCAGAGGAACTGAAATCACTCTACAAAAAAAAATTTCTCACACACACATGTTTATTGCAGCACTATTTACAACAGCAAAAGCAGGAACCATCCTTGCTGCCTATTGAAACTGGACTGGATTAAAAAATGTACATATACACAATGGAATATTACACAACCATAAAGAAGAACAAAATCATGCACTTTGTAGTACCTTGGATGGATTTAGAGTCTGTATTACTCAGTGATTTATCACAGAAACAAAGAACTAAGTACCACATGTTCTTCTCATAAGCAGAGCCTGAACATTTAACATAATACAATAAGAAAGGGATTGGTGGTAGCCGGAAATGACCAGGAGAGGAAAGTGGGGCACATAACGTCAATAAGGGCACCTGATCTCAAACCAGGTGAAGTGGGGACCAAAGGAAGGCCCAGATTTACCCGTATGATGACTACTTGTATACCTGATCCTTAATTGTACCCCACAATTTTTAAATAAAAAAAATGTTGAGTATGAAAAATAAGAGGCCTTAAAATGTTATAGTGAGCACTTCTTTTGGAAAGACCTAACTAAACAACTTAGTTATTAAAGCTTAGACTGAGTTGAATGAACTGGCAAAAATGAAAAAAAATTAACATCGTTAATCATTTACAAGATTCAGCAGAGAACTAAAGCTTTGTCATGATTGGAAGCAGGAAGGGAAGTATTGAAAGTAGAAGCTAGACTCATTACAGAAGAGATTCCAAGACTTTTTCTATTATAATCATAGTTTAGAGTATAAGCTTGTTTAGGAGGTTGACAAGATCCGAGGTGCTGTTGTGTCTTTCCATGGAGGTCACAGGGAAAGGAACCATATACTAGAATTGCAAAAGCAGGGAACTGATGTAAATTGCAAATTATATTTGTAAGATAGTTTAGTAATAATCAATAGAATACTATATAATCTTCAAACTTTCAGCGGGGTGCCATGGTTCATACCTATAATTCAGACACTTTGGAAGGCCAAGACAGGATGAACACTTGAGGCTTGGATTTCAAGACCAGCCTGAGCAACATCATGAGACCCCGACTCTATGAAAAATACAAAGATTAGCCAAGTGTGGTGGCACACACCTGTAGCCCAGCATGACCCTGCCATCCAGGGTGACCATTCAGAGTCACAAGCCTTCTTGCCCTGATGGAAAGAGCAGACTTGCTCAGCACCCTTAGGCTGCACTGAAAACTTCCTTATTCCTGGCCCCTCTATAGACCTTTTCCTGGTGGGCAGAACCAGGAAGTGTCCAGGGCTCTCCTGCAACCTGCCCCTGCATGGATGCCCAGTGGAAACATTTCCCTAAGCCTTTTCCAGAAGACCTCAGCATCGCCCCCTCCAAGGAGAGAAATGGAAACCAACCCATGAATACCTGGAGAACCCCTATCTGGGACTTGGCCTCTCATCAGCTCCATAAGAAACCTGGGTGTCCCCTCTCCATGACCCATGGGAACCAGGGACACTGAGGAAGAGCTGAGAAGAACCTCCACTCAGCAATTGCTTCATGACATGGGAGAAGTATTTTCTCAAAACTGCTTCTGGTGGTCTAGGAGTCTCTGGATTCTGGAGCAGCCTTCTGTGTAGTATCCTGATAAGTCCCCAGCACCAAGGCCATCAGAGCCTTCTCCTGAGGGGTGGCGCCATCAACCAGAAAAGCTAGGCAGTGGCAGGGCCCCTGGATCCTGAAGATTCCCATTCTCCCATCCAGTGAGCCCCCCATGCAGCTTCAGTCTTGAAAGTACAGGGAGAACCATCATTGAGCCTGGCTGGATGTGTTACCCGGTGACGTCCTGGGCTGAAGTTTCAGGATGGTAGGCCTGTGTTGAGACCCTGAGGGAACACCATGGAAGTGGAGACAGATGGGAAGTCTAGGATGGGTGGCAGGCCGTCTCTTGGATGTGGAGTTGGGCCAGGGGACACGGGATGGGGAGACACTGCCATCTGAGATTGTTCTGACTATAGGTGGGGTATGTGGCTGGGAGGGTAGCCAGCTGGGCGGCAGAAGCAACAGCTGGAAGTTAAGAGTTGTCTATTCTGTGAGCATGCCACTGCACCCTAGCCTGGGTGACAGGAGTGAGACTCCAACTCGGAAAAAAAAGACGTGTATCAAGGTCAGGCCATGATTTAGGACATGGTTTAGTGTGGCCTTGGGGAAGCTGTGATGCCCTTGTCTGATTGGGATGAGAAACAGCTGACTCATATGTGGGTGTCCCTTTCCAGCCCCAGGCTCCATCTTCAAGGCTCCAAACCAGTTGAGGATGGATGGTGCCCTCCCAGGAAGTGTCAGTCAGTCAGCCTATGAGACTATCCCCTGGCTTGCCTGGGGGAGGCCACATGGCAGCTGTCCACCCCTACCATGGATGGCATGTCTCTCATCACCTAGCAGTTGAACAAGAGCCCAGGTGTCTTGTTCACTTAGATACGTGAGGAGAATGACTGCAGTGTGGCTCATCCTTCTATGGCAGACCACCTGCCACGTGGGATGTCACCTGGGAGGATGGAGGTTGCTGCAAAGGCTGGTGTCATCTGGGTGAACAAAGGTTCCCTGGGGAAGACTGCCACACGCATGGAGGGTTTTGGGTGCCATCACTGCACCTCCAAACTGACACTGTGCATCGAGAGTAAGTGGGTCATGCACACGTAAGTTCAAGGAGTCCAGAGAGACTACTGCAATGTGCAAGTTCATGTGGAAGGAAAAGGCACAGGTGAGGACCAGAGGTAGGGCAGGGAAGTTACTGTTCCAGGCTCAGGGCAGCACACAGGACTGGACCTCCCTGAGGGCTGCCTGTGGAGGCTGACAACAACACACAGGGTCCTGAGATGACAGTAAGCTGCCAGACACAGGAGGACACAGGTTCTGGACCATGAGCGTCAGCCATGTTGTCAGCTCAGTGGCTGTCTCTGTCAGGAACTGTCTGGAACATGGAGCCAAGCACAAGCACCATCTCCATGACCCCCTCCCTGCCTACTGTGCTCTGATGGGATCAGGCCAAGGGGAATTTTATCTCTGTCAAATTTCTGATGAACTTGACTCCTTCAAGATTCAAACTCACTTGAGGACAAAAACAATGTCCATCGGGAGTTCACTATTGGGTCGGTATTTCTCCAAGAGGAGTTTCCCACAACCTTACTAGGTTCGTGGGGTTTGGGACACAACTGGGAGGCAGGCATCAAACTTACTAGGTTCTGAGAAGGGTGGACAGGTCCCGTGGAACCAAAGTAGTCTTGACTGCTTTCCATGTCAGTATTGAATGAGCGACTCTTCCCATGCGTGGACTTCCATGACCTCAGTGAATGGATCCTCCTCAGGCCATCCTGTTTGGCCACAAATACTGAACGTGGAGAAATTCAAGACACCCCTGGAAGCATCCTTGCCCAACAACATGAGGATGTGGCCTGGGGCTGCCAATGCCTGGGAATACTCACTGGGTCATATGCAGAATAGGCCCCCAAGACAAAAAAACAGCCCCTGGTGCCTAGGAAAGAGAGAAGGAAGGTTTCGTATGTTTTCTGCTGTTTTTTTTTTTTTTTTCATTTGTCTCACAAACCCTGACAAGGAATCCAACTCCAGGTGAAGATGTCCTCCTCCCTCTCTGGCTTCTGCATCCCTTTACCCATCCAGCTTTCATCAGGAAATCGCTATTGGTCTCAGATAGGAGGGTCTGGGTCACTAGCCAGATCTGAAACAGAAGTCTGCTCTCTCTTATGGAACTCCTATGATAACTTTCATTTGGGCATATTCTTGGTTATGGACTGAATTGTATGCCCTCAAACTCATATGTTTAGGCCTTCACATCTAGTAATTCTGAATGTATATTTGGAGACAGGACTTCTAAAGAGGTAATTAGGTTGGAGGGAGACCACCAGGGTGGACCCTAACTGAATCTAACTTGTGTCCTTAGAGGTAAAAATTTGGACATACATAAGAAAACACCAGGGATGGGAGCTACAGAGAAATGGCCAACGGAGGGCATAGTGAGAAAGCAGCCATCTGCAAGCCAAGGACAGAGGCTTCTGGATATCTTGATCTTGAACTTCCAAACTTCAGAACTTACAGAAGATAAATTTCTGCTATGTGACACAGCCTGCGTTAGAAAACTAATACCTACCCTCACTATTTCAAAGTAACTGGTTTGATACAATGGTGGAATGTCTTATTGTACATTCAAAATGCCCACTCAGCGATAACAACCTGAAAAGTTGGAGTTTTATCTTTAAGGATGTATTGACCAGTATATGCTGTTTCTTCCTTAGCTGAAAACAAAGCAAAACAGTTATGGAAATCAAAGGATATATGCAGAGGTACCTCTTGTTATTAATTTACGTAAATACATTTATTAGTCTTAATTCTGAGAGATAACAACCTGAAAAGTTGGAGTTTTATCTTTAAGGATGTATTGACCAGTATATGCTGTTTCTTCCTTAGCTGAAAACAAAGCAGAACAGTTATGGAAATCAAAGGATATATGCAGAGGTACCTCTTGTTATTAATTTATGTAAATACATTTGTCTTAATTCTGCTTACAGGTTATTTGCCTGCTATCTGTAATATTATTGTTTAACTTATCTAGTTTATGTCTTAGTTACATAGAGGTTATGATTTCATCAAAGATCACATAATGTTTGCATTGAGTCAGAAATTGAAATTGTTATCTGGACATTTTGGGCTCTTCATGCCTTTACTAAGACAAACAAAGACAGGGTTATAGTGAGTGGTATTGGAGACCAGAGGGAATTTAGTTGTGACACAATTGGACACAGGAGTGACCAATATTTGGAATTCAGGAGATTCTCTATGGCATTTTTTAAAATGTCCACAGCTAATAGTAAAACTAAAGGGGAAAGAAGAACAAAAGATTGGAAAGACCATTAAGAAATCAAATGTCAAGAATTAAGATTTAGTTTATCTTAATTAAACAACTTCAGCCATCTGAATTAGCCCACGGCCAAAGAAAATGGGGAATAATAGAGAGTGAAAGAATTTTGACTATTAATATTTACTAAAATATCAACACTAGTTACAAAAACAACCTCAGCCTTCCAAGTAGCTGGAACTACAGGGCGTGATAAAAAAAAAAAAAAACAAGAACTGTTGGAGTAATATGTATTTTTCATATATGTATGTGATTTTCATATATATACTATTAATTTCCTCTATTTTTTCTTATTATTTTTCATTAAGTGCTTTAGGTAGTTAATTTTACAACATACCTTTTGGGTTGCAGATTATTGAGAAAGGACTGTGATCTGAACTAGAAGAGAAACTAACATTGAAATATAACATTATACAAACTGTTCAAGATTTTGTGTTTGTTTTGTGGTGAGAGAACAGTGAGACTACTTTTGTCAAGGCATCTTGTTCAGTGGAAGTATAGAGGTGTTATTTTTTTAAAGGAGTTGCAAATATAGCAAATAACAGCCAGTCTTCAAGTAGTTTTGTTTCATTCAATCATTGTTGTATTATAAGCTTCATGAGGAAAAAAAATCGTAACTTGGATTACTATCTGTGGGAAGTTTCCATAGTTTCTCCATGCCTGCATGGTTTTTTCTGGTACTCAGGTTTCCTCTCACAAGCATCACAAGCTATGCTCCATAGTTGAATTGGAATGCCTACATGGTCCCAGTCTGACAGAGTGTGGGTCAGTGTATGAGCATGCCTTGCAGTGGAATGTTTCCTGTCAGAGGTAGTTCTTGCCTTGTGCCTTGAGCTGATTCCATCCATGAGTCTGAACTGGAATCCTTGGGAAAATAATAATCTTACTTTTATTTATTAATCTTTCTTAAATGTGTGTACTTCTTACGTTTATTTCAATGTTTAACATTAGAAGTTTATTTTTTACTCTTTAGTAGTGTTTTCGTGACCATAAATATGACATAAGAACTTAACCTTTGTTATATCAAAGGCCATGGTAAAACTGGTTTCATATTTTGTTTACTTAACCTTACAGTTTCCAAGAACCTATCAATGATTTTACATGAGGGCTAACTATATAGAAGTGTGTCTGTAAATGCTGAGTAGTCCAAGGAGTTGAATGTTGCACTCATTTTCACATTATCTTCAGCCAAAAATTTCACTTGTATTTACTCTCCTCTGAGATGCTGCAGGTAGGAATATTAAAGCCGTGTTTCTCCTTTACCTCATAGCTTTCTATCGTTTTCTTTCAATAGAGATAATCTAGAAAAAAACTGCAAATCCAAAGAATGTAGAATAGATTTCATCAAATATTCAAAATAAAATGCCAAATTAAGGAGAACTTGAGGCAGGTATGTAAGGAGAATAAAGAAATAATAAAATGAATAAATAAAAATTGTCCAACCACGAAAGGTCTGAGCAAATCTGGAGATACTAAGCTCATACCTGTGGCTGACTGTTGCATGCATCATGTATGTTTTTATATCATTCTCTATTAGTTCTAGGGCTAAGATGTGAGCACAGTAGTAGAATTCTAAAATGCCTTTTAAACAAGTTACTTTCTTTCCCAAATCAATTGTTAATGCCACATTTCCTTAAGACATTCTTCATCTCCATGTTTGTCAGTGTGTAGATTAACAGGTTGAGCATGGGAGCAGTGATGGTATGGACAAGAGTAAAAACACTCTGTTTTCTGGAAAAGTTATGGCTGGCCTAATGTAAATAAAGAGGACAAGCTCAAAAAATAGGATGAAAACTATTATGTGGGAACTGCACGTTGAAAGAGCTTTGGTAAAGCTCTCTGCTGGGTAAACCCTGATGGTGTATAACATCAGAAATTGTTACCATCAAAATCACAGAAGTTACCAAAGCAGTCAGGCCTGAATTAATAGTTGCCAAGCGACTATGTATGTATCAGTGCAAGCCAATTTCAGCAGAGGATACACATCACAGAAATAGTGATCTCTCTCCTTGGTACCATAGGATGGTAAGAAGATAGTGAGAAGAAACTGCCTGGAAGAGTAAATCTTCCAGAACAACAAGCTATGACGTTGTGTTACACTTCTGCCTGCTCCTGATGGTGGGATAGTGCAAGGGCTTGCAGATGGCCACGTAGTGGTCATTGGCCATCCCTTTGAGCGTGACGATTTCTATCGCTCTAAACATGTGAATGATAAATAGCTTTATCAGTCATTGATGATAGAAAATGTTCTTCCTATCTTCTAGGAAGTCAGCCATTAGTTTGGGGATCACTGGGATTGTGTAGCTACGGTCAGAGAGTAAGAAGTAATTGAGGAAAGCAAACACATGGGTTGGTCAGTTAGTTGAGTGCATGTGATAGGAATCATTTTGAGCAAATTTCCCATCCAAATAGCAAAGTAGCAAAATTAAAATAACACAAAACAGAGTACTTCAATTTTCTTATTTGGAGAAAGTCCCAGGCGAATAAATACGGTGACATTGTTACTATTTTCCATGGACCAGTGCAGGAAGAGATGAATAACAGCCACCGAAAAAGACATAGTGCATAAGTCAGTGTCAGAAATGTCATGGAGAATATTGATGATAACACTAATAATATGAAACTATGTTTAATACATATGATTCCAGAATTTCAGAAAATAAAAAACCTGATAATAGCCGGGCTCGGTGGCTCTGCCTGTAATCCCATGACTTGGGAGGCTGAGGTGAGTGGATTGCCTGAGCCCGTGGGTTCGAGACCTGCCTGGGCAACTTTGCGAGACCTCATCTCTACAATAAATAAAAGAATTAGCCGGGTGTGGTAGCGCATGCCTGTAATTCCAGCTACTTGGAAGGCTGAGGCGGAAGGATCGCCAGAGCCCAGCAGGTCGAGGCTGCGGTGGCTGGGAGCGGCCACTGCACTCCTGTCTGGGTGACAAAGTGAGACTCCAACTCAAAAAAAAAAAAAAAATTAAGTTTATCCAACTTTGATAAGTATGAGTATATTTGTGTACATTTGGAAAGTAATGGTCTTTTTTGGTGGGTAGGGGTAAGTAGTATTTATGAA